>JAVVLW010002439.1:0-135000 GCA_034401795.1 Chaetoderma sp. LZ-2023a | reverse complement strand
CGCTCGGGATCCGCCTACTCCTCCACTAGCAAATCAGCTATAAGACTATCCTGACTCTCTACAGTAGCAGCCGTCTCGGCTGGGACCACGGTGAGACACTGAACCAGCTTGGCATGCCCTACAGCCCCTATACCCGCTGCCAACATGCACATCCAAGGGTTGGAGGGTTCTGCAGCGCATCCTTTTCCCAGCTTTTAGTATCGCAGAGCCTTGTTCAGCTCTGAGTCCGGTGAGGCCATGGCGGTCTGCAACTGCTGGAACACATCTGACAGATACTCCCGATCCTTGTAGAAACCTTTAGCTCACAGGAGCTGCTCAACGATACTCCCGCCCATGATAAGGTATTCGAGGAAGCAGATCTGTCCCTTACCAAATCCTAGATAGAGCTTCACAGCTGTCAGCTCCTCTGTCAGCTCAGCACCGGAGAGCTGAGCGAGCTCATCTGGGGTCTTCTTCTTGTAGTCCTTCAACTCCCTCCGGAAGACATCATAGTACTTCTCGCATAGCGTGAGCCCGGACATGTTTAAGATGTCTCAATAGAGAGATGAATATTCTTGAGTAACAACCCGGCCACCTGGAAGATGCAGACTGGGAAGATCTTATTAGCTCTCTCGACAGGGGACGCAGACGTTTAACCGCGTTGTATACTCAGTGCTTAAACAATGACCTCAATGGTACAGATCATGAAGCAACTGCCTGAGAGCCATGCGAGCCTTCAGAAGGTGGGGAACCTGCTGCGAACCAAGACACCGAAGTTACTGACCAAAGCAAAACCTCTTGCAGTCCATGTCGCCAGTAACGTGGCGGCGAACGTGGCCATGGTGAAGATGACAGGGGGAAATGAGGTTCTTCCTGCCGCCACTGCGGCTGTCCTCACTACAGTGGCGAGTGGGGTGGCCAGGCACTGTCTCGGAATAACTCACCCCATCCCAAAGATCACCCTCAGTGGTGCCTCCTACACAGTTGCCGCCAAGATCAGGGGTGAACGTGTTACACTAATGGAGGCCGCGGTTCTATGGTTAGCAATGAGTGCAATGGCTGAAATCATCGTTGCCTATGTTTAAAAGCTCTGAATAGTGAGAGATGGATCACGAGACCCCTGCAGCATATGAGGCATGGCGTGCCGGTTGGCGGTGTGGAGCCCACGTGTAAGCGTGAATCCCGGATATACCACCCGATACAACACGCAAATTTGTTATCAATAAATTTACTAAAATACACCTGATTGCTAGGACCGGGCACATCCTGCAGAGACTTGGCGATGTCAGACATCTTAGTTATCAACAAGAACTAAGTTAAAATAACTTGGAAGAAAGCTTCAAAATAATTTCAGCAAAAGCAATCCTTTAGTAAAAGTAAAAGGTGTGTGCAATGGCAGGTCAATAATTTGAATAGGAAGAGACAGCTCAGCGCATGCATGAGTTTGGCCGGCGCATCCACCGGACTGTCAACTGAGTGACCTGCCAAGTGGGGGGGGGGGGAACCTTTTAATTCTGAGTCTTATTGAACCTAGGTCGATATTTGGGAAATATCATAGAGCATCACGGTGGTAAGTATACTCCTGATGTGAAATTACCACTTTCACAGACTTTTAACCACTTTAATGTCCAAGCTGACCGGAACTGACCATTATAGTGGTCTTGAGGAATGTCCATCTGCAGGACAAGAAAAGACTATTTTTGATGTCACCATTTACTGCCAGTCAATACAGTGGCAAATTTAAGAAAATAGTTTTCTCTTAGCCTGCACATGGACATTCACTAAGCAAAAGTCTAGTTTTCTTAGCAAATATCAAAGATAATGGGTTAAAGGTTCAGTCATAATGATGCCATATACTTTTATTGTACCCGGAATACGTTCCATGAAGATATTCACTGATGTTTGGTAAATTTAAGCATTTTCAAATCAATTTGCTAAAATCAAGCACTTCTAAGGACCTTGAAAAACATTATAAATTCCAGCACTTTCAACCATCACTACAAACCCTGTTACCATGCAAATAATCACTACAGGAACCCTTTAACATGCAAGTTAGGCAAAAATTAAACGAAATCTAGGATTTCTTTTTTCACGAGAGTTGATACTTACCTCCCTAATACTTTTGATATTGCTAAATATTGGCGTTCACTCAATAAAACACTCAGATTAAAAACAGTTAGGTGCCCCTACTGGGCAGGTAGACAGAGGTAGTCAGGCGGATGCCGGCCCCACCACCGCGCATGCGCCGACTACTACTTCCTCTGACTAATTTATTGGCTAACACATGCAACTACCAAGAGCCTGAAGACCGAGCCTCTGTGGGGTGGAGAGGCCGGGTCCGTATCTAGGGAGGTAAGTATCAACTCTCTCGTGAAAAAAGAAATCCTAGATTTCGTTTATTTCACATCAAGAGTATACTTACCTCCCTAATACTTTTGATATTGCCAGAATTCGAAAGTGAATCTGGCGGGAGGGAGGCGAGGTCAAAAGACCAGCTCTTCCCTATACGCTTTCACGCGTTTACGGCACTTAAAAACGTCTGAAAACTGTGTGAGAACACAGTCAGGATTTGACAAACCATCGGATAACACAACCGATGCATGAGAGATGACCGAATGTCATATGCGCTTCCCCCCCCCCCCCCTGGGAGGAAGACTAGATGACCTCAATGTCCTATACGCTCTCTACGTACTAGTGCCACGTACTACAGGACAGAGACGAAAGTACTCCATTTTCGTATACTGTCTATGAACCAGAATCCACACAAACCATCACCATATTAATAATAACGGGTAACGTGACAATACATTTAACAATGAACCACACATAAACAAGACTGACCTTGTTGAACTTGGAAGCTGTCATCACGTTCCCAGTAGAGAAGCCTGATGCAGTCCCGACAAGTGGTTGTTACCATTACTTAAATGTGATGTATATAAGCAACGAGGAAACGCTCCTCATAAAACATACAGGCGATTATTGTTTCAAAATCGACAAGGCGAGAGGATTTGAGGTGTCACGGAGGTAATGGTCTGTAAAACTTGACTCACAGTGCCACTGAGCCACGGACATAATGTCATCCACAGGGACCCCACTAAACAGGGCAGTGGATGCCACGACACCGCGGACACTGTGAGCCTTGGCCACATCAACCTGTCTCCCGGTGGCGGATTTGTGACAAAACTGAATACATTCTACAATCCACCTGGAAATGGTGTCCTTAGACGCCCTGCCATGGGGTTCAATATATGACAACCATAACGCTGACTGGTCGGTACGCCACTCCGAAGTACGCTGTTTGTACCGGAGCAGCGCCCGTACGGGGCACCATACTTTAGAATTAGGATCATATCTAGTTAAAGATGGCAAAAAAATAGGTTGACCTGGATATTTCAAAGACTGATTCTTAGCCAAGAAATTAATCCTAGGTAGAAGCTTAAGGCCTTCCCCTGTAACCACAAAAAGGTCATCCTCGGCTGATAAGGCGTGAATCTCACTCCTACGCCTTGCTGAGGCCGCAGCAATTAAAAACACAGTTTTAAGAGTCAACAATTTCATAGAAATGGAAATAAGTGGTTCAAAAGGCTTATCTCCTAGTACCTGAAGCACCAGAGATAAACTCCAAACTGGAATCAGTGGTGGATTCCTTGGTCTTAGATTGCCCATGCCTTTAATTAATACATTTAATGTACTTACTTCTTCACTCCCCCTGTTAGCCAAGCAAGGAATAACAGTCATTAAAGCTGACTTATAACCAGCAATAGAGTTAGGCTTGAGGCTATAGGCATCATATAGGTGACAGAGGAAATCAGCTACTACCTGAATAGATGAATCCATTGGATCAATACATCTTTTTGAGCACCACTCTGCAAATCTGTTGATTTTATAGTTATATGCTCTGGAGGTTGACCCCCTCCTGGCTTTGGCCATAAACATGGCCGCTTGCTCAGAAAAGCCCTCCTTAATTCTAGATTCCTTGACAACATCCACGCAGTCAATCGGAACATTGACGGATTGTCGTGAAGGGCCTTGCCCTGGAAGATAAGGTCGTCCATCAGAGGCAGAGGAACCGGACTGCAGACCAGAAGGTCCAGCAGATCCGTATACCACGATCGGCTTGGCCAATCCGGGGCGATCAGAAGCACTTGGCACTCCTGCTGCCTGATTTTCTGAAGCACCTTTGGAATCAGGATTGCTGGAGGGAATGCGTATGCATACATTCCCGCCCAGCTGATAGCTAACGCATCTGTTGCGAAAGCGCTTGAGTCTGGAATCGGAGAGACGTACGTCGTCATCTTCGCATTCTTCTTCATTGCGAACAAATTGATGTTGGGCTTCCCCCAATGGTCGAACAGACGATCCGCCACACATTGATTTAGTTGCCATTCCGTGGGTAAAATACTCATCCTTCGGCTCAATGAGTCTGCTAGCAGATTTAGCCTTCCCGGAATATGAACTGCTCTCAAGGTAATCCTGTGATCCAGGCACCAACAAAGCAGTTTCCAAGTCATCATACAGAGACTGGGCGACTTCGTTCCGCCCTGGCGGTTTATGTAAGTCACTACTGTTGAGTTGTCTGAACGAATAAGAACAATCTTGCCCTGAACTTTCTGTAAGAAATGTTCCAGGCCCAGGACTACTGCTCTTAGCTCCAGTAGATTGATATGTTCCTTTGACTGATCCAGATCCCAAAGCCCTGATATTGTGGACTCTTCCAGACAAGCTCCCCACCCCTCCATCGATGCATCTGTATACACAGTCACCTGAGGGTGGGGAGGGGTTAGCAAAACCCCCAGCAAGAGATTCTCTATATTCAACCACCATTGCAGGTGGTGAATTAGAGGCGCCAACACTGACACGTTCGAGTCCAGCGAACCTGAACTCTGGGTCCACTGTGTCATGAGAAACAACTGGATCGGGCGCCTGCATAAGGCCGCCTGCGGAATGACTGGTTCCAATGAAACCATCAAACCCAGCATTCTCAAGTAAACCCGTGCCAGGACATGACGCCTGTCGCACACCGACTGTATTAAGGAGATGAGTCTCTGAACCCTCTCCTGAGTAAGATAAACATATCCCGTCTCCAGATCGAAGAACATGCCCAGGTAAACAAACTTCTGGGATGGAGTCAGCTCTGATTTTTGGAAATTGATTATCCAGCCCAAGTCCGTGAGAGTTTTCAAAACAATCTCCAGATTGGCCGATAACGTTTCCTGGGTGTGTGCTTTTAACAGCCAGTCGTCTATGTACGTGTGGACTGCTATGCTTCTCCTGCGGAGGTATGCCGTGATCGCGAGAACCACACGGGTGAAGACCTGAGGAACCGTGGAAATTCCGAAGGGTAATACCCTGATTCCCACTGTCTGCCCTGGAATGCAAATCTCAGGAAGCGACGGAAACTCCTCTCTATGGGAATGTGGAAATAAGCATCCTTCAAATCTATTGAAGCTGTCCACATTCCCTGCTCTAACCCCGCCAACACCGAGCGCACAGTCTCCATCTTGAAACTGGGCGTCTCTATGAACTTGTTCAATGGCTTGAGGTTGAGAATCGGCCTCCACCCTCCGGTGTTTTTTGTTACTAAGAACACGGTTGAATAGAAGCCCGGGCACCTCTGCGCCGGCTGAATAGCTCATTTTTGTATGAGGGAATTTATCTCCTCCTCGATACACAACCTTTGATCTGGATCTCTCGGAATCGGAGTCCAGATCGGCACGAGAGACAGTCGCGATGGCGGGCCTGTCATCCAATCGGGATGATAGCCGACAGAAAGCCATCGCAAGACTAAACGGTCCTGAGTCAACCGCTTCCACTCTGGCAAGTGGTCGGCCAATCGGCCGCCCACCGGTCCACCTAGGGAGAGAGGTGGACATAAGGAGTGCGAGAGTGGCACTGTCTTCTCGGCCAGAAACACCGGAGTGGTTCCCACCGTGGTAACCGGCCCATCAGGCCCGATTACCACGACCAGATCCCCGCGCGCCACGCCCAGCACCGCGCGCACCTCGGTGCGCGGGTGGCTGCCTGACTGGCTGCGGCTGGGGAGCCTGCGCCCCCCTCGCTGCGGGCCGAATCGCACGCGGCCTAGGCCGTCGCTGCGATGGTGGCTGGCCTCTGACCTGGCCACCTCCACCTCGAGCCTGCAGGGGACGATACGCAGGGGGTGCTGCGTGAACGCTCGCACGACGGAGCACTTCAAATTGCTCGTGCAGCGCCCTCTGGTTGTTGACCAGAGTCACCGTCTCCTGGAGGTGCTTGCATCCCTCACCTCCAAAGAGACCAGGACCTGTCATAGGCGTACGCAGTAGCCTATTGTACAGGTCCTGGGACGGGCACAGATTGTCCAAGGCAAACGTGCGCCTCGCCCGGACACTCCTGGTCACCGCCCGCGTCAAGCAGTCCAGAGCCAGGTTGATACCATCCTGGATGGCTCTCTGGACTGTGACCGGGCTTGGTTGGCGTGATGCGGATGCCATTACCACCCCATGTAACAGCTGGGAGACGTGGAACAGAACAGCAATCGACGCTCTCCCACTCTCCTCCGCATCACGCAGCACGGCATTTGCCGAACGCAACGCGTTCGAGCACAGGACTCCCGTGTCAGAACGGGAGCCTGGCCGCGCATCTTCGCCCAAAGTCGCGCGGTCATTGACGCTTGGCTTGGGCACCACACCGTACCGCTGGTAGTCCAGGGGCATGATGCGGCAATGCCTGGCCGCCTTAATGGACGTCTCCGCCGCCTCGGACATGTCCACGACATGCTCAGCCAGCGGCAGAGATGGCATAGCGTTTGCAGTCGGCTTACCAGCTAACCACGGCCTGTGATCTCGCTGGCTAGCCGACTGCTCCACGGGCAGGTCTGGCCGAACACTCACCAGCCACTGGCAAGCGTCCGACCAATCCTCCTCCGTGGCTAGCTGCGAGCGCTCTACAAGACGGGGGCCTTCGTCTTCCTCCTGAACGCACGCAGCAGAGCTTGACGGCGGGTATGCTGATACCGCTGGCAAGCCAGGGAAAACATGCGGCCCCGAAAGACCAGGCATGCTAAGCTCACTGGCTTGACCAAGAGCAGGCACCGTGGAAGAGCGCGGGGCAGACACCGCCCCACCACGGCCCAGACCAGCACCAGCGGCACTCTCGGCAAGCCGAGGTATGCGGTAACGCTGGCCTTCAGCACCGCCCAGGGTCACCTTCTGGACCGTGAATTCTACTCCTGCGCGAGTAGAACCATGGACCACGTCGCCTGCATTCCCCGCGAGGGGTGCACAAACGTCGTAGTCCATGGTCACGTCCCCAGACGGCGACCCTAGCAGGAAATCCTCTTCCTCCTGGCCAGAAAGGTTAGACTCCGGGTCAGCAAAGAGAGCTAACCCGGACTGGCCAGGGAAGGTGCCATAGGAGGCATTGGCACCCGCGGCGCGCGGATACCCAGGGTCTGATGAGCAGACCGCGGGTCCCAGCAACAACCGATGTCCACGGCCCCTCGGCGCGGCACCAAGCCTGCTGCCAGGGTCGTGGAACGCCCCCATCAACGGGGCCACCTCTGAATCGTTCTCAAACAACGGAATCGACCTACGGAAATTAGATTCAGAGGCGGGGATAACCTGCTCTGAAGCAGATGCTGAGGACAACAAAGGAGCTGGCCCAGGAAGCATGCTGCGAAGCAACTCTGGGACCAAATCCTTTATTGTCCTCTGCATCTCTCCCAACATTTCGGACCGGAAGGCCTCCATGTCCACCGCGGACGAGGCCTTCCTCTTACCCTTCTTCGAAACACTCTCTCTCTTCGCCTTCCTCTCCTCCTCCATGCCCTTCTCCTTTGCCTGCAACGACAAAAAGTCAGACATCAGTTCGCCTCCCCATTGCTTACATACGTCGCACTTAAGCAGCGGTCCACAGGGACTGCAGCTGAAGCACAAATGGGGAACAAACCGATCCTTCAGAAACCGGCCACAGGACGGACAACCAGGTCTCTGAAACAGGACAAAGGACGAGGACAATGAGTAAGATAGTTAAGGTTAGAAACTCAAAACCAAACTAAAAGAGGGACAAGATCATAAAGATCAGTAATCAAGAAAAAATCAGCGTTGGACAAAACTTTAAATGTTAATAAAGAGCAAGGCTGATTATGACGTCATCAATCCCTTGACAGAAATTAAATCGGTCCGCAACAAGCATCCAAGTGCAAGGACGAATTGTATTCGCAACTAGAACAACCTCACATGGATATTCAGACTACACACCATCAGATACCCAATGATAACAATGGTATAAAACAGTCATTATTTTTTCAAATAATTCATATCACCTCATATCATTAATTAGATACCTGACACCTGGTATAGACAAACCATCCAACGTGATGCACTGGAGCACTCCACCAAGACTACGCCTCTTAACTCTCTCCACCTAAGGGGAAGGAATTGGATCAAGAGGGCAAAGTGAGAAGACCTTTATATCAAGCCTCCAACTCACTGAGCATAGATTTTTTGGTTAGATAACCTAACAGTATTAGTAGGAAATGGAACCGTGGTGGAGAGAAACAAACCCTCCTGTGCTGAGATGTCCACTAATAATGCAAATCCATACCTGTGGACATAAACACAAAGAGAGATTAGACTTATATAGCACCGAGTTGAAAAAAACAACTCAAACCGGCGCTCATCACGGTAAGCGCGAGTCCCGGAAACACATTACACCGGGGAAAAACTCGCTAGAATATAGTTGAAATCACCTGATAAAGAGATCCAGCTCCCTCCTCCGGAGAAGTCGCCCTTTCTGACATCTTTCTCTTTCTTTCCAGGTATATTCAGACTATTTTACACAGGTAAACGAGTGAAAACTTTTTAACAAGCACAAACGCATATGAACTCTCTGCCAATAAATTAGCAAAGAGGAAGTAGTAGTCGGCGCATGCGCGGTGGTGGGGCCGGCATCCGCCTGACTACCTCTGTCTACCTGCCCAGTAGGGGCACCTAACTGTTTTTAATCTGAGTGTTTTATTGAGTGAACGCCAATATTTAGCAATATCAAAAGTATTAGGGAGGTAAGTATACTCTTGATGTGAAATACTTCTGCAGTGGTCTTGAGAAAATGTTCATATGTAGACCAAAACTATTTTTGAAAGTTTGCCACTGGAATGACTGGCTTGATAACCGAGCCAGTCATTCCAGTGATATATTTTCAAGGATAATCTCTTGGTCAGCAAATGGACAATTTCTATTTGAAAATTCAAATTTTCTTGAACAAATTTGAGGATTAAAGGGTTAAAACAAGTATTCCACAGGATTTCTGAGTTTCACCCATCTGCACTTTTAGATGATATAGACAGATGAATGGATGGACAGACGGAGAAACAGTGCCAGACAGACAGACCGACCAACAGACACAGACAGAGGCTATTACAATATACTGCTTCACTTTGTGGAGAATAATATTTATAACAGCATGACTACAAGGTGCATACAATTGATTGACGACATTAAATAGTGACTGAATGTTAACAATGTCAGAAGACTTGCATCTACATCTTAGTTATCTCATAGTTCTAGTTCCTCCTACATAATAAACACATCAGTGTTACGCTGACGGAACATTGGTGAAAATTGGGGCATTTTGCATTTCCAAATGCAAATCTAGATTTATATTAAGATCACAATGACCTTGACCTCAAAAGTCCAAATGTCATCATCCTGCATCCTCGTGATATAAGTAACAATGTACCCAAGTTGTGTTCCATTAGGATAAAGCAATCCTGAAATATAAGCTGAAAAGATTGGCTAAATGCAAAACTGAATGTTAAAATATAAACAAGTTTTGTAGAAGTCACAGTGACCTTGACCTTTGTGACCTCATTATCGTCATGCTGCTTCGCAACAGTATAGGCAACGGTGCCTACATTGTCAAATTTAGTTGCAATAGGATTAACCAATTCTGAAATACACGCCGAGAAATGTCTCACTTTCTGCTTTGCAGGCGAGACAACACAAACAATTTTCTGTAATTAGCCACCAAGACCATGCCCCCCCCCCCCCCCCCCTTTGACCGCAATGTAAATAGGGTTCATCAAAATCACAAGGACAAATTAGACCTAATATTTCATATTAATTCATAACAAGATCGGGTCGATTTTAATGTCTATATCAAGCTAGTGATACAGAGGTTATGCTGCTACCAAAAGCAACACGACCCAGTTGCACTTTTATAGTCCCTATACGCAGAGACTGGGTCCTGACCAAACTGGTCTCTGAAGTAGAGTCTGTATAACAGTCTAGTCATTTTGATGACATGAGATAGCAGGTCATTATGTTAGAGGCGTATTCTCGGCACGAAGTCAATGCCTCTACATTTAGGTTGACATAACAGGTATCACAAGTCATGAACAAGAAAAGATAGTTGCTAATTAACCAGGGTCATCTAAACTGCAAGATCAAAGTCAAACATCTGTATGAAACAGCTATACCCAAGGCAACAACACCTATCCAAAATCCATACTGTGGCAGGATACTATAAAGCATCTGAAAAACATGAAGATATACAAATTATTGGAATATCATCAAATGTTCCTAGATTGGACACCTAAGGGACCAGAAATAACTGGCCTTTATACAGATTATAGAGGTAGACTTTCTGTAGACGGTCACCATAATTAATTCCTGACCATCATCTGGAAATACACTTCCATAATTGGGTCAATATGACATTGACCTTTTGTCCCACCCACCACTTACCCTGAAAGTATTTTTGGGAGCCAGTGTTTCCTGTCAAAGTTTGGGAATGATCCCTTTCGATATCATCCAGAAAAGTAATTTCTATAATTGGGTCAACATTACCTTTTGGCCTCAAAATAAAAAATCAATAAGCATAGCCTTATGGCAAAATATACTGTCACGACCTTGACCTTTGTCAATATTGGCCCCAAAATAAATAGGGTTCAGTGGGCCACACATGCAACACCAAGGCTAAATTTGATAAAAATGACTTCTTAGATTGAAATGGAAGCCTAGATGACTGAACAGAAGATGCAGTTATGTAGAGTGATGGGAGGGGGGGGGGGGGAAGAGGGGAGATAATGAATCCTTTCATGACAAGTCGGCCAAAAACATCCTCTGCAGTCATCCCAAGGAATACCCATTTGCAGGCTAAGAAGACAATTTCTGACAATTTACCACTGGAATGACTGGCTCGATGACTCTATAACCGAGCCACTCAATCCAATGGTAAATTTTGAAAAAACAGTCTTCTCTTGGCCTGCAAATGGACATTCAATAAGTAAATATTTTGATTTTTTGAATAAATTTAGGCATTAAAGCGTTAGAAATCACAATGGTTTTAATATATGTCCTTCGAGCCTTTAATGGCCAAGCTTGGTCAAGAAAATCACAATATTTGTTTACTGAAAGGTCATTTGCAAGCCACAATCAGTATTTTTGAAAATTTAACACTGGAATGACTGGCTCTGATATCGACCTAAATATTCAAGAGGCAAATTTTCAAAAATACTCTTCGCATGACCTTCAAATAGGCATGCATCAAGACCACTACAGAAGCCTATCTGGCCAGATTGATAATTAAAATGTTAATTGAAAGATCAGAATACTACATGGCCTAAAGAACAAGAGGCCCAAGGGGTTTATATCGCTCACCTGGACCATGGGCATTTCAACTAGAATGTTCATTAACAATAAGTAGAACTCTAATGAGTTGAGCAGACTTGTAACAAGAAAACAGAGGCCATGTTTCTTTATGTATCAACTTCTCTTGAACAAATTTTAATGGCCTTTAGTCTCAAAAAAGCATCCGCTTTTGTTTCTACGAGAATTCTTAATACTTACCAGATGTACTATTATGATAATGTCTATTATCTAGTCTAGCTCAAAATAAACAATTAAAACTCCGCACTCTCCTGGTCCTGCCCATACTGTGTCCGGGAATTACCATAGCCCCAGGTACCGAGTCAATTCCCAATCACAGTCAGATTCGTCTTATATTTGCCTTGACAAACAGGGAAAGCAGCTCAGCCTCACCTCAGTGGGGCGGCTGAGGGAGGGCCATAGTACATCTGGTACGTATTAAGAATTCTCGTAGAAACAAAAGCGGATGCTTTTTTGATTCTACTTCGAATAATACTTACCAGATGTACTATTATGATAAACTCCGGATTTCAACAGCCAAGAAATACCGGTGGGAGGTGAGGCTCGAACCAGCACTCATCAACCATCCAACAGAGAAGGTTGTGAAGAGACTAGAACCCTGGCATATGCTTGGGTTCTGCCATCTGACTCATAGAGTGCTAAACTTCCATGGTCTAGACCATGCTCCCCCCACCCATCTTTTGTCCGCACAAAATCCAGAGGGCTGTCGAAAAAAGGGGATGCAACACCCACCAGACCCGTGTTAGCCCGAAGTCTCAGCTAGGGCAGTCCAGTAGAGTTCAAAGAAGCTACTACAACTTCTAATTTTGAAAAAATATCAGTATATCGATTAAGTTTTCAAATTGGAATGAGTCTAATGTCTGTTTGAGAGGATAAGTATACTCTTACACCAGACTATTTACCTAAGCAGTCTGGTATTTCGACTGTAAGTAAATTATTATTATTAGTCACTTAATTAATGTAAACACTCACCATTTTGAGTGCTTGTTCTTTCTTGATCATCCCAAGAGCTCGGCCCAATCCATGGTCGTTCACTGGTCATGTGCATGGCTCTTGCTCAGTGCATGAGGAAGTAACTTGCGATGTTTGTGAAATAGTGGTCGGATGTGGCTTAACTAAGGTTCGACAAATTGGTGACGACTACCGGATTAAGTGCGCTGGAGATGTCGCGAAGGTAGAAATCAGTAAATGACGACTCAGCATGCCATTGTGCTATAGACATCACCTCCTCTAATGAGACACCCTTAAAAAGGGCCGATGCTGCTGCTAATGCTTGGACCTGATGGGCGTTTGCACGATCAATCAGCTTTCCTGTAGCAATTTTGTGCGACATCTGAATAGCATCAACTATCCAACGAGAAATAGTATCTTTCGAGTCGCGCAAATGAGGAGCTTTGAGACATAACCACAGAGATTCCAGGTCATCTCTCCACTCCTCAGTACGTTTTTCATACATTTTCAGACATCTGACAGGACACCAAGCAGAAGAGTTTGGGTCATGTCTATTTAAACTTGGCAAATTGATCGGTTGACCTGGATATTTAAGTGACTGATTCTTTGCCAGGAAACAAAGACGTGGACGCAGTCTTAAACCTTCACCAGTGACTACAAAACGGTCTTGCTCGGCAGATAGCGCATGAATCTCGCTTCTCCTTCTCGCCGATGCTGCTGCAACCAAGAAAACTGATTTAATAGTTAACAGTTTAATATCTATAGATCTAATCGGTTCAAAGGGAGCATGCCCTAAAACCTGTAGAACAAGAGATAGATTCCATGCTGGGATAGGAATTGGCTGTCTAGGTCGCAGATTGCTCATTCCTTTAATAACTTCATTCAAAGTGTCATTCTCCACTCCTTCAATGGCCAGACTGGGAACGACTGAAGCTAATGCAGACTTATATGCTGCTAGGGTTGAAGGTACAAGTTTTTCAACTTCGTATAAATGACAGATAAAATCTGCTACGTGTTGAACAGATGCAGATAAGGGATTAATATCTCTTCCCTGACACCATTCTGCAAATTTGTTGATTCTATAATTATATGTTTTGGTGGTTGACCCTCTTCTGGCTGAAGCGACAAACTTCACTGCTTGCTCAGAAAAGCCACCCTCAATTGCACGCTGCTTGACAACATTCATGCAGTCAATTTGAACATTTCTGGTCTGTCATGAAGACACAGACCCTTGTTCTGAGTAATTAGATCCCTTCGGTCTGGAAGAGGGATTGGATTGCAGACCAGAAGGTCCAGCAGATCCGTAAACCATGATCGGCCTGGCCAATGAGGGGCGATCAGTAGTACTTGGCATACCCCCTCTCTTATCTTTGCCAGAACTTTCGGGATGAGAATCGTTGGAGGATATGCATACGCCAACATTCCTTTCCACCTTATCGCCAGTGCGTCTACTGCCAAGGCCAGCGGGTCCGGGATCGGTGATACGTATGTGACCATCTTTGTGTTTAGTTTCATCGAAAACAGATCCACATTTGGCTTGCCCCAATGTTTGAATAGAACCTCCGCTACAGATTGGTTGAGCTGCCATTCCGTCGGACGACGAAACCATCCTTCGACTGAGCGCATCTGCTAGGATGTTCAGTCTTCCTGGAATGTGTGCTGCCCGAAGAATAATATTCCTCTCTTGGTACCACAGCACAACTCTGGTGACCTCGTCCCACCTTGGCGATTCAAATAAGACACCACTGTTGAGTTGTCTGTCCTTATTAGGACAATCTTGTCTCGGATTAAATTCTCGAATTTTCGAAGTGCTAATACCACCGCTAATAATTCGAGAACATTTATATGTTTCTGCGCATTGGTCTGATCCCATTTCCCTGACACTGATCGATTGTCCAATACCGCTCCCCAACCCATCGTCGATGCATCTGTAAAGATGGACATCTGTGGTTGAGAAGGATGTAGAGGAACACCTCGCAGGAGATTCTGTTCTGATAACCACCACTGAAGATGGAATATCAATGGTTCTTTTACTGGAATTCTCAGAGATAACGGATCCGTTTTCTGAGACCAGAACGACATTAAATACATCTGAATCGGCCTGGGCCTGAGTGCCGCATAAGGAACCACTTTCTCCAGAGACACTAGTAAACCCAGTATTCTGAGAAATTGGTGCGCCGTCAGATAGGCTCCTAGAGAAACCAACTCCAGAACTGCAATCAGGCTCTTGACTCTGCTCTCCGCCGGAAAAGCTACGCCGTCCCTGAGATTGAAAAATATTCCCAGATAAATAAACTCCTGGGATGGAGTCAATTCTGATTTCTCTAGATTCACAATCCATCCTAGATCCTTTAGTAAGGCTAGGACAACCTGAAGATTGTTGCGCAGATTGACTGGATTCCCCGCCTTCAGCAGCCAGTCCTCTATGTAAGTATGAACAGCTATGTTTCTCCTGCGAAGATAAGAAGGCATGGCGAGGACCACTTTGGTGAAGACCCTCGGTGCTGTGGTCAAGCCGAATGGAAGCGCATTGAATTCCCAAACATTGTCTTGGAACGCAAAGCGAAGGTATTTCTGAAAAGGAATTGACATTGGAATATGAAAATATGCATCTTTCAGATCGATCGACACTGCCCACATGCCTTTCATCAACTCTGACATCACTGCCGCTACAGTCTCCATCTGAAACTTTGGTGACAGAATAAACTTGTTTAACAGTTTGAGATTGAGAATCGATCTCCACCCTCCGGTGCGTTTCGGAACGAGGAACATCATCGAATAGAAGCCTGGGGATGACTGATTGCGGACTAAGTGAATCGCATTCTTCCGTTGAAGACTTTCGATTTCTAAGCAAATGGCCTCTAGATGATCAGATTCCCTTGGAACAGGAGTCCACACTGGAGTCGATGTTAACGGAACTAACGATTGACGGATGAGCCAGTCTAGTTCGTAGCCGTTTCTTAACCACTGACAGACCAAACAATCTTGCACGACCTGTTCCCACTGGTTTGAGAACAGTTGAAGTCTGCCTCCGATGGAAGGAATCTGCACACAATTCGCGATCGATATTGCACGAGACGACGTTAACTTGCCTAGGTGAAGATCCTCGACTCCTCTCGTTCCCGGTGATACCGGAGCAGATCCCGCCAGAAACCCGTCAGGACTGTCCCCCATGGCCACCCCATGGTTTCTTGGCAAACGACGGTCCGGAACCGCCACCACGGCTATCCTTACGGTAGCCGCCGCGACCCGAACCACCACCCTTCCTATCCTCCTCATACAGCCTCTTATTAGAGGACTTGTATGAGGAAGAACGACCAGGACCTTGCGAACCGGATGCCCGATGGGTATCATGGCCAGAGGGACGGAAGGGCGATCCTTGGCGCTGCCTCTGCTGCTCCTGTCGGTGCTGCTTGTAGGACTGCTGCGGCTGAGTCCTTTTCGTCGACTTCCATGACTTGCCGACGACTTCTTGTTCCGCAACCATTGATGTGACCTTGGATAAGGCTTGCCGTGCCGAGCCGCCGAACAAGCCTGGACCTATGAATGGTGCGGAAGACAACGCAGCCCTCATTTCAGGTCCTGGTTCTACAAAATCGAGAACCATTCTCCGTCGCTCAGCCAATGATCTCGTGATCACCCTGGCCAGGCAATCTTGAGATAGGCGCATGGTGTCCCGGATAATTCCGGGAGCAGCCTCTGGCACCACCCCACCTTCCGCCGCGCAGGTCAGCATACCCTGCAGGACAGTACAACCGTGCGAAAGCGCCGCCATGGCAGCTCTAACTGCATCCTCAATGAGGGTCAACTCATTGAAAGGATCTTTATTTGACTGCGAAACTAACGGACGAGAACGTCCCTTAGCTTTGCCAGCCAATGGCCTATTCAGTGCATCTCTCTCCCCGACGGAAAGCCGTGGGACTCGGGCATACTGATGGTAGGCTTGCTCCGGAAAACGGACCCTACTCCTAATCCCTTTCGGGGACTTTGGAAGCGCAAAGTCCGGCTGAACCATACGATACACCACCACCTCCAACATGTCAGAGGTCAACGTATACAAAGGCAGAGCAGGCATGGCAGAAGAGCCACTGGACAGAGCGCTAGCCACTCGCTCTGACATCCGCTCCATTGCCGGATCACGCTGAAATCCTTGATCCGATGCCAACCCGAGATGGCCGGACATCCATTCAAGGACCTGCACCAATTCAGCCTCGGTGGATAAGGACAACTCATCCAACAAGGGACTGCCATTCTCATCTTCTTTCTCGCCCTTGGACGAGACAGACACCAATGATCCATGCTGAGGACTGCGAACTTGCTTACTAATGTAAACAACGCCCACAGACCGTGCACTCACGGCTCCAGCATCCAATGATCCGCTGGACACGGACTCACTGAAATCCATCGGCTCCAGCATGGGAGCCGGGATCACCGCCGCATTACTCATGGTAGCCAACGGAAATCCGATAGAGCCCGTAACCACCGGCGCCGGGATGCCGTCAAACACGACTCCAACGGCAGCACGGGCTGAACAAAATCCGGATGGAAGATGCCCGACGGGACGTCAACATCACCACCTGGCTGGCAAAACCGTACATAACCCGAAGAACCTTGGGATGTACCAGGTACAGCCATCGCGGAAAGATCCGGCATGCCGGAATCCTCCATGAGCAAAAGTTCCTCCTCCTCTGCCGTCGGCTCTTGAGCCAATGCAACAGGAGGTACAGGTGCAACACCCTCCGCAGCACTGACCGGACCACCGAAAGGTAGTCCTGCACCAGACTGCATCGACGGGATCATGGATTGCAGGGACTCAAACATGGCTTTAAACTGGGCTGCCCATACACCCAAAGAGTCCATTCTCTCATTCAGGTGCTCCTCCAAGCCTCTGTTGTCCTTCGTGATTCTGTCCAGTTGCGCACGCCGATCACGGTCGAACTCCGCCACTAACTTCGACAACCACTTCACACAAACATCGCAAGGCGGCCCAACCTTGCACTTCGCGCAAGCTACGCAATGGTGACCAGCAAATCTCCGCTTCATGAACTGATTGCATTTAGTACACAAAGTGTCCAGGCCTATAGCCCTCTGCGAACACAAAGCCAGAATTAAAATGCTGCACATGACATACATGACGAGCAAACGCACAATGACTTGATTGTAATATTAAAATTACTTAGAAACATTAACTTTCTCTTAAATTAATGATAATCAAGACTTAAGGCAGGAGATATTTGAAATTTTTTAGAGTGAAAATTAATAAACCGTTAAAATAACCAAGAAAAATGTACTGATCGCTACAAACACCGTCATCAATGAAGTGAAGGCTAAAGATCGGCACAATTAGAGTGCACAGACACGCCGAGCCGAAGGCAAACATAACTCAAGGGCGCCGCCATCTTGGCTAAGAGAGCATCCATCTTGGAAGGAACCGAGTCGCAAGAGAAATTAACTGAGTACCCGCATAATGCTTAAACAGTTAAGGGTACCGGAGCGACCCCAACAATGGCTATCATTTTAAAATAATGTGTCAATTTAAGGAAAATTCAATCATTCATTACGGCACGAATGTATAAATTCTAGATTGATACAACCTGCCCCTGAGATGATTTTCCTTTCTCTTCCATGACGCCAGCAAAGGATAGCTTCAACAATGCTGAATACTGTTAAAATTGTAGAAATTTTAAGAGCTCAAACACATGCGACTTCAGAAGTCAGCAAAATAGACGAATCTGACTGTGATTGGGAATTGACTTGGTACCTGGGGCTATGGTAATTCCCGGACACAGTATGGGCAGGACCAGGAGAGTGCAGTTTTAATTGTTTATTTTGAGCTAGACTAGATAATAGACTAGATGGCAGACTCTTCAGAGAACACAACATCAAAACCTACAACACGCCTGTCAACACCTTAAGATCACAACTACATGTAGTAAGACCCAAAGATAAACTGACCACAGATGAATGATCTGCAGTCATCTACAAGATCGAATTTGACCAATGTGAGGGGACATACATAGGCGAAACCAAAAGGCCTCTCAGCACCAGAGTCAAAGAACATCTTAAAACCAATTCCAACTCAGCTGTGGCAGAGCATACAGTAGCCACTGGCCACGTCATCCCCACCATCAGTGCCTCGGTCATCAACACTGAGACCAAACTATTCAAACGGAAGGTTAAAGAGGCCATAGAAATCTACAAGCATCAACCAAACATGAACAGAGACGAGGGATACCGTATACCAGCAGTCTACCAGTCCATGCTGTCACATGACTCCACAAGAACTGACCAGAGTGACGTTGCCAGCGACCATCAGTTAGTGCTGAAGAAGTGACCGAGATGGTCACGGAAGCTACACTCAAACAATTTCTACATCCCGGAGAGGTAACTAATTTTTCCTTATTATTATAGATAATAGACATTATCATAATAGTACGTCTGGTAAGTATTATTCGAAGTAGAAATCAATATCATCTCCCAAATTTCGGCCCGATCACTTCAGCAGTTCTGAAGGTCGTTTTCTCAAAAACTAGGTCATCAAAGATGGCCGCCAAATGATTCGGTCAATCAAGTTCACAAGCGAACAAATTTGGTTCAGCGCTTGCCCTAGATGATAGTTCTGAATCGGTCCCTCAAACGGTTTCAGAATTTTTTTCCCAAAATCCAAGATGGCCACTGGCTCAATTGGCCGAGCGGCTTCATTTGAATTAAACGAAATCTAGGATTTCTTTTTTCACGAGAGAGTTGATACTTACCTCCCTAATACTTTTGATATTGCTAAATATCGGCTTTCACTCAATAAAACACTCAGATTAAAAACAGTTAGGTGCCCCTACTGGGCAGGGAGTCAGAGGTAGTCCGGCGGATGCTCGCCCCACCACCGCGCATGCGCCGACTACTACTTCCTCTGGCTCATTTATTGGCTAACACATGCAACTACCAAGAGCCTGAAGACCGAGCCTCTGTGGGGCGGAGAGGCCGGGTCAGTATCTAGGGAGGTAAGTATCAACTCTCTCGTGAAAAAAGAAATCCTAGATTTCGTTTATTTCACATCAAGAGTATACTTACCTCCCTAATACTTTTGATATTGCCAGAATTCGAAAGTGAATCTGGCGGGAGGGAGGCGAGGTCAAAAGACCAGCTCTTCCCTATACGCTTTCAAGCGTTCAAGGCACTTATGACGTCTGAAACTGTGTGAAAACACAGTCAGGATTTGATAAACCATCGGATAACACAACCGATGCCTGAGAGATGACCGATTTGTCATATGCGCTCCCCCCCCTCCCTTGGGAGGAAGATTAAATGACCTCAATGTCCTACACGCTCTCTTCGTACTAGTGCTAAGTACTATAGGACAGAGACGAAAAGGCTCCATTTTCGTATACTCTCTCTAAAGAACCACAACCCACATAAACCATCACCATATTAATAACACTGGGTAACGTGACAATACAAAACAATGAACAACACATGAACAAGACTGACCTTGTTGTACTAGGAAGCTGTCATCATGAATCCAGTAGAGAAGGATGATACAGTCCCGACAAGTGGTTGTCACCGTCGCTGAATGGCGAAGTATATAAGCAATGCGGAGGCACTCTTCACAAACATAAAGCGGTTATTGTTTCAAAATCGACAAGGCGAGAGGGTTAGAGGTGTCACGGAGGTAATGGTCTGTAAAACTTGACTCACAGTGCCACTGAGCCACTGACATAATATCATCCACAGGGACCCCATTAAAAAGGGCAGTGGATGTCACGACACCGCGGACACTGTGAGCCTTGGCCACGTCAACCTGTCGCCCGGTGGCGGATTTGTGACAAAATTGAATACATTCCACAATCCACCTAGAAATGGTGTCCTTAGACGCCCTACCATGGGGTTCAATATATGACAACCATAACGCTGACTGGTCGGTACGCCACTCCGAAGTACGCTGTTTGTACCGGAGCAGCGCCCGTACGGGGCACCATACTTTAGAATTAGGATCATATCTAGTTAAAGATGGCAAAAAAATAGGCTGACCTGGATATTTCAATGACTGATTTTTAGACAAGAAATTAATCCTAGGTAGAAGCTTAAGGCCTTCCCCTGTAACCACAAAACGGTCAACCTCGGCTGATAAGGCGTGAATTTCACTCCTACGCCTCGCCGAGGCCGCAGCAATTAAAAATACAGTTTTAAGAGTTAACATTTTCATAGAAATGGAACTAAGTGGTTCAAAAGGCTTATCACCTAGTACCTGGAGCACCAGTGATAAACTCCAAGACGGAATCAGTGGAGGATTCCTTGGTCTTAGATTGCCCATGCCTTTAATTAATACATTTAATGTACTTACTTCATCACTCCCCCTATTAGCCAAGCAAGGAATAACAGTCATTAAAGCTGACTTATAACCAGCAACAGAGTTAGGCTTGAGGCTATAGGCCTCATATAGGTGACAGAGGAAATCAGCCACTACCTGAATAGATGATTCCATTGGATCAATACATCTTTTTGAGCACCATTCTGCAAATCTGTTGATTTTATAATTATATGCTCTGGAGGTTGACCCCCTCCTGGCTTTGGCCATAAACATGGCCGCTTGCTCAGAAAAGCCCTCCTTAATTCTAGATTCCTTGACAACATCCACGCAGTCAATCGGAACATTGACGGATTGTCGTGAAGGGCCTTGCCCTGGAAGATAAGGTTGTCCATCAGAGGCAGCGGAACCGGATTGCAGACCAGAAGGTCCAGCAGATCCGTATACCACGATCGGCTTGGCCAATCCGGGGCGATCAGAAGCACTTGGCACTCCTGCTGCCTGATTTTCTGAAGCACCTTTGGAATCAGGATTGCTGGGGGGAATGCGTATGCATACATTCCCTCCCAGCTGATAGCTAACGCATCTGTTGCGAAAGCGCTTGGGTCTGGAATCGGAGAGACGTACGTCGTCATCTTCGCATTCTTCTTCATAGCGAACAAATCTATGTTGGGTTTCCCCCAATGGTCGAACAGACGATCCGCCACACATTGATTTAGTTGCCATTCCGTGGGTAAAACACTCATCCTTTGGCTCAATGAGTCTGCTAGCAGATTTAACCTCCCCGGAATATGAACTGCTTTCAAGGTGATCCCATGATCCAGGCACCAACAAAGCAGTTTCCATGTCATCATACAGAGACTGGGCGACTTCGTTCCGCCCTGGCGGTTTATGTAAGTCACTACTGTCGAGTTGTCTGAACGAATCAGAACAATCTTGCCCTGAACATTCTTTAAGAAATGTTCCAGGCCCAGGACTACTGCTCTTAGCTCTAGTAGATTGATATGTTCCTTGGACTGATCCAGATCCCAAAGCCCTGATACTGTGGACTCTTCCAGACAAGCTCCCCACCCCTCCATCGATGCATCTGTATACACAGTCACCTGAGGGAAGGGAGGGGTTAGCAAAACCCCCGGCAAGAGATTCTCTGTATTCAACCACCATTGCAGGTGGTGAATCAGAGGCGCCAACACTGACACGTTCGAGTCCAGCGAACCTGAACTCTGGGTCCACTGTGTCATGAGAAACAACTGGATCGGGCGCCTGCGCAAGGCGGCCTGCGGAATGACTGGTTCCAAAGAAACCATCAAGCCCAGCATTCTCAAGTAAACCCGTGCCAGGACATGACGACTGTCGCACACCGACTGTATTACCGAGATGAGTATTTGAACCCTCTCCTGAGTGGGGTACACATACCCCGTCTCCAGATCGAAGAACATGCCCAGGTAAACAAACTTCTGGGATGGAGTTAGCTCTGATTTCGGGAAATTGATCATCCAGCCCAAGTCCGAGAGAGTTTTCAAAACAATCTCCAGATTGGCCGACAACGATTCCCGGGTGTGTGCTTTCAACAGCCAGTCGTCTATGTACGTGTGGACTGCTATGCTTCTCCTGCGGAGGTATGCAGTGATCGCGAGAACCACACGGGTGAAGACCCGAGGAGCCGTGGAAATCCCGAAGGGTAACACCCTGAATTCCCACCGCCGGCCCTGAAATGCAAATCTCAGGAATCGACGGAAACTCCTCTCTATGGGAATGTGGAAATAAGCATCCTTCAAATCTATTGACGCTGTCCACATTCCTCGCTCTAACCCCGCCAACACCGAGCGCACAGTCTCCATCTTGAAACTGGGCGTCTCTATGAACTTGTTCAATGGCTTGAGGTTGAGAATCGGCCTCCACCCTCCGGTGTTTTTTGTTACTAAGAACAGGGTTGAATAGAAGCCCGGGCACCTCTGTGCCGGCTGAATGGCTTCCTTTAGTATGAGGGAATTTATTTCCTCCTCTATACACAACCTCTGATCCGGATCCCGTGGAATAGGAGTCCAGATCGGCGCGAGAGACAGTCGCGATGGCGGGCCTGTCACCCAGTCGGGACGATACCCGACTGAAAGCCATCGCAAGACTAAACGGTCCTGAGTCAACCGCTTCCACTCTGGCAAGTGGGCGGCCAAACGGCCGCCCACCGGTCCACCTAGGGATAGAGGTGGACATAAGGAGGGCCAGAGTGGCACTGTTCTCTCGGCGTGAAACACCGGAGTGGTTCCCACCGCGGTAACCAGGCCATCAGGCCCGATTACCGCGACCAGATCCCCGCGCGCCCCGCCCAGCGCCGCGCGCACCACGGTGCGCGGGCGGCTGTCTGGCTGGGTGCGGCTGGGGAGCCTGCGCCCCCCTCGCTGCTGGCCGAATCGCCCGTGGCCTAGGCCTACGTTGCGACGGTGGCTGGCCTCTGACCTGGCCAGCACCACCTCGAGCCTGCAGAGGACGATACGCAGGGGGCGCCGCGCGAACACGCTCCCGCCGGAGCACCTCAAATTGTTCACGCAGCGCCCTCTGGTTGTTAACCAGAGTGACCGTCTCCTGGAGGTGCCTGCATCCCTCACCTCCAAAGAGACCAGGACCTGTCATAGGCGTCCGCAGCAGCCTATTATACAGGTCCTGGGACGGGCACAGATTGTCAAGTGCAAACGTGCGCCGCGCCCGGACACTTCTGGTCACCGCCCGCGTCAAACAGTCCAAAGCCAGGTTGATACCATCCTGGATGGCTCTCTGGACTGTTACTGGGCTTGGCTGGCGTGATGCGGAGGCCGCTACCACCCCCTGTAGCAGCTGGGAGACGTGGGACAGAGCGGCAATCGACGCCCTCCCACTCTCCTCCGCATCACGCAGCGCGGCATTCGCCGAACGCAACGCGTTCGAGCACAAGACTCCCGTGTCAGAACGGGAGCCCGGCCGCGCATCTTCGCCTAAAGCCGCGCGATCATCAACGCTTGGCTTCGGCACCACACCGTACCGCTGGTAATCCAGGGGCACGATGCGGCAACGCTTCGCCACCTCGCGAGGGGCCTTCGCGAGACGTCCATTAACCTTAATGGACGCCTCCGCCGCTTCGAACATGTCCACGACATGCTCAGCCAGCGGCAGAGATGGCATAGCGGTAGCCGCCGGCCTACCAGCTAACCACGGCCTATGGTCACGCTGGCTAGCCGGCAGCTCCACGGGTAGATCGGGCCGAACACTTACCAGCCACTGGCAAGCATCCGACCAATCCTCCTCCGTGGCTAACTGCGAGCGCTCTACTAGACGAGGGCCTTCGTCTTCCTCCAGAGCACTCGCAGTTGACGTCGACGGCGGATAAGCTGATACCCCTGGCAAGCCTGGAAAAGCATGCGGGCCCGAGAGAGCAGGCATGCTAAACTCCGCGGCTTGACCAGGAGCAGGCGCCGTGGCAGAGCGTGGGGTAAACACCGCTCTACCACGGGTCCGACCAGAACCAGCAACACCATCGGCAAGCCGAGGTATGCGGTATCCGTGGTCAACAGCACCGCCCGGGGACACCCTCTGGACCGTGAAATCTACTCCTGCGTGAGTAGAACCATGGAACACGTCGCCCGCATTCCCCGCGAGGGGTGCACAGACGTCATATTCCATGGCCACGTCCTCGGAAGGCGACCCTAGCAGGAGATCCTCTTCCTCCTGGCCAGAAAGATTAGACTCCGGGTCAGCAAAGAGAGCTAACCCGGACTGGCCAGGAAAGGTGCCATAGGAGGCTTTGACACCTTCGGCGCGCGGATACCCGGGGTCTGATGAGCAGACCGCGGGTCCCAGCAACAACCGTTGTCCACGGCCCCTCGGCGCGGCGCCATGCCTGCTGCCAGGGCCTTGGACTGCCCCCAACAAAGGGGCCACCTCTGAATCCACAAACGGACCGGACCTAAAGAGACCGGATTCAGAGGCGGGGATCACCTGCTCGCAAGCAGATGCCGAGGACAACAAAGGAGCTGGCCCAGGGAGCATGCCGCGAAGCAACTCTGGGACCAGATCCTTTATTGTCCTCTGCATCTCTTGCAACATTTCGGACCTGAAGGCCTCCATATCCACCGCGGATGAGGCCTTCTTCTTACCCTTCTTACAACCTTTCTCCTTCTTCTTCCTCTCTTCCTCCATCACCTTCTCCCTTGCCTGCAATGAGAGAAAATCAGACATTAGATCTCCCCCCCACTGCTTACATACGTCGCACTTCAGCAACGGTCCACAGGGACTGCAGCTGAAGCACAAGTGCGGAACGAAGCGGTTTTTCAGAAACCTCCCGCAGGACGGGCAACCAGGTCTCTGAAACAGGACAAAGGACAGGGACAATGAGCAAGATAGTTAAGGTTAGCGAACTCAAAACCAACTAAAAAGAGAGGGACAGGATCCTCAAGATCGCAAATCAAGAAGAACCAGCCTTGGACAAAACGTTAATTGTTAATAAAGGCCAAGGCCGATTATGACGTCATCACACCCGTGACCAAAATAATCGATCCGCAACAAGCACCAAGTGCAAGAACGAATTGTATAAGTAACCGGAACATTCCCGTTGAATAGGCATATCGAGTACACAACAATCAGATATACAGAGATAACTCCTTCCAATTCTAGCATTGGCAAAAAGGGAAATTATCTCCCCTTTTGTTTATCAATAATTAGATACCTGACACTTGTACAGACAAACCATCCAACGTGATGTACCGGAGAACTCCACCATAGTACGCCTCTACATTCTCTCCACCTAAGGGGAAGGAATTGGATCAAGAGGGCAAAGTGAGAAGACCTTTATAACAGGCCTCCAACTCACTGAACATAGATTTTTTGGTTAGATAACCTAACAGTATTAGTAGGAAATGGAACCGTGGTGGAGAGAAAACATATCCTCTTGTGCCGAGAAGTCCATCAAAGCTTCTATTTGATACCTGTGGACAAAAACACAAAGAGAAATGAGACTTATGAAGCACCATGTTGTAAAAAACCAACATAAACAGGCGCTAATCACGGTAAGCGCGAGTCCCGGAAATACATTAAACCGGGACAAAACACGCTAGCATATCAAAGAAATCACCTGATAAAGAGATCCCGCTCCTTCCAAAGGCGAATCCTCCCTTTCCGACATGCTTCAAACGTACAAGAATCGTCAAATGTGAGTAAAAAACAAGGTAACGCGCAGAAAAGTATAGGTAACACAAAACCGCATGTAACCCTTTGCCAATAAATGAGCAAAGAGGAAGTAGTAGTCGGCGCATGCGCGGTGGTGGGGCGAGCATCCGCCGGACTACCTCTGACTCCCTGCCCAGTAGGGGCACCTAACTGTTTTTAATCTGAGTGTTTTATTGAGTGAAAGCCGATATTTAGCAATATCAAAAGTATTAGGGAGGTAAGTATACTCTTGATGTGAAAAAACTTGAATCTCTATGCCCTAAGGATGCTTCCTGCCAAATATAATTGAAATTGTCCCAGTGATTATCGAGAAGACATTTTAAATTTCCCATTGCCTTAGTATGGGAGCGTTTGGCAGGAAAATGATCCAAGATGGCCGCCAAACTGTTTATCCGACCGTTTCGAAAATTGCAAATTTTAGATCAGAGTACTCAAAAACACTTATAAAACCAATTTTGGCCTCAAAATCCACCAAATAAAAAAAAATCCAATATGGCCGCCAAATACGCTATATTTTGATCGGCCCACGGCGGCCATGTTTTTTGACGGTTCAACTTCCCTTGAACAAATTTTATTTGCCCTTAGTCCCTAATCATATCTGCCAAATTTCGACCCGATCCGATCAGCGGTTCTAGAGAAGTCGTTTTCGTTAAAACTAGGTCAACCAAGATGGCCCCCAAACCATTTGACCAATCAGGTTTCGTTGAACAAACTTGGTTCAGCTCTTTCTCTAGATCATATTTCATGGGGTTTGCATCAATCCCACAAGTGGTTTCAGAGAAGATTTTTAAAGACGTTTCTAACAATTGTTCGAAATCCAAGATGACCGCCAGCCCAATTGGCCGATCAGATTCATTTGAACAAACTTGAATCTCTATGCCCTAAGGATGCTTCCTGCCAAATATAATAGAAATTGTCCCAGTAGTTCTCGAGAAGAGGTGGTTAATGGTTAATCTGATAAAAATCAGATGATGAGGGTATATAATCTCTGATTGCTTTTGTTAGATATAGCTTACCGATTCTGTTCTGTTTGTATTCCGTAGAAGTCCAGATACTTGTCCATGTTTCAATGGTGAAGGTACAGCCGGCTGTATCTTATCCGCTCCAGTTACTCGCTCGCTCATCATATAGTGCTTCCCTGCAGACACTATCTGTACATGCACCATTTTACCCAGCAAGTCTTCCTCTTTTGGGACTAATACCTAAAAGTATATGATAATCAACGAGGATAATGGAGGGATACAATCTGGCACTAAATCATCTGACATCATACTCATTTACACATCACATGCTAGCTGACATCACAAGCATAATGATGTAGCTCCATCATGAAAATTTAAAGGTCTTTCACGAGTGTTCAAATTATACGTCTTTGATTAAATTACATTTATAATAAATATTCTGCTGACTATTTTGAAATTAATTTGACTAGGAGCTGTTGCTCCCTATATTCAACAGCTTACCATTATCATGTTTATAGTTACATTGAAATTTAGATTTTGAGAATTCATGTTTCAAAGTTTCAAATTGATTCCCACATATGTAATAAGAACAAATTTGTGCAATACCTGTGTTGTTGATATATTTTCCAATCAGGCTGCTGTAATCAAGTCTTTACAATGTTGCTGAATCTATAATGCTTCCGCATTGGTTTCTACGAAATAGTATACTTACCTACTGCACCACTCTATGATATGTTTCTTAACATGTCTACCCTTCCAAATAAATCCCAGTTTAAACAACACACATCAGGGACCGGTACCTAGATGTGTCTGTAAACTACCCAGCTCTGAGTCCAGACCCGCCATTCCCAAAATATTTGCAAAATAGCTAACATGCAGCTGACCCAACCATGAGGGGTGGTTGAGGTTGGGTCCTGGTCCAGTAGGTAAGTATACTATTTCGTAGAAAACAATGTGGAAACATTATAGATTCTACTTCAATATACTTACCTACTGGACCACTCTATGATAAACACCAGAATTTGACAGTCAAATAAAACTGGTGGGAGGGATTGAGGTCAGGCCCAAGAGCCTATTTCTCCTCAATGAGAATTGATAAGCTCCACACGGGAGAAGACTGACAATAACTAGAGAATACTAGAATTGGATCAAAGTTTTGACCTGGGTGATCCCACTGGTCGCACAACCGCAATTCTTCAGTCATGTCAAGAACATTCAGATAGTAAGAAAACTGCTTCTACTTTCTAGAATTTGTGAATCCAAAACGATATGGAGATAACTTACCAATTGTTTTGATCGAGGAATGAGACAATATAAATTATACATTGAATTACAAACTAAACGATAGAGCCTGGAATCCAGCTTTACACCAGGCATGCCTCTTCCCTTGACCAGAGGAATTTTCCTGCTGAGCATACCGCGGATTGGGTGGGAAGCAGGAAGAGCAGGCTTCACAAATACACCCGTAGACTGCTGTTTAACCTTGGGTTTAACAACATCCTTCTTCAGGTATACCCGCTTTAGAGCCAAGTCAACATGGCGCAACCTTTCGCACCTGTCTGCGATGCCTTCAAGGGTGCTCCATGCTTCAACCCCAAAGAGCTCGGGACCTCTCATGTCCGCACCAAGCAGCAAACGTTCGATGTCCTGATTTGGCAGCGCATAGTCAAGGACCATATGACACCTCAAACACAAACAGCGTGCAGTAGCCCGAGCCAGACAGTCCTGGGCTAGCCATTGACTGTCCATCAATGCCTTAATCACTGATGATGGCACAGTACTACCGTCCCTTTCTGCATCAAAAACACTTTGCAGGAAAGCATTAGCATGTGCGAGTAAAGGTGTTGCTGCTCTCGTCGCTTCCTCCACATATGAGACCTCCTCATAGGGGATGGACAGCAGGTTTGGCCATAACCGGTTTGCCATCCTTCCCCAAAGGAGGATGCTCTATACCCAGTGTTGCTCTCTCATCAAGCGACAACTGTGGCGCATCGACGTGCCTCCAGAAGTCATCTAATGGTAGCCAGATACACTTACGGACCTGCCTAGGGATCTTAGGCAGTTTCCCGCTAATGAGCGCTGAAGAAGTGATAACCGCCATATCCGTGGTGTTAACATCCAACGGAATTAATGCTATACGCGACTGATGCGTAACCATCAGCTTGCGTCTTTGAGCACTAATGCCCGAGAGTGCAAATGACACCTGGACATCTGGATCCGGCCCAAAATCATTAGAATTTCTTATGAAGTCTGTGGCCTCCATCCATTCAGTCTCAGTTGCCAAAGGACCACATGAAAGAAGGATGGGGTCCGCCCCCTTCATGTCAGCTGTCCAAGTCATGGCCTCCTTGTCAACCATCTGGTCAGGACCCGCACTAGACAGAGTATCACTACCAGGAGCCAAATGCTCTGATCCAGCCATCTGCAAATCAGGAATGAAAGAAAAACCCACAGGTACCAGTGCTGATAGAATACCAGACACCATGGTATCAAGAGCGGCTTGGTCACTGACCCCAGGCTGTTCCAGCACTGGATCCATTGGACCAGCATGGGCTGACTCAGATGAGGATGGCCCCCATACAGCCCCTCAGGCCACATGGTATCCACCTCCATCCACTCAACGAGGCCCGACTGGGACTGCTGCCATAGTTGGTCATCCTCCTCAGTTGATAGATCGTAATCTATAACCTGGCCTGTCTCCGAGGAGATCAAGCCGCAGACGAGAGAACCCTGCTCCTGGCCACAGATCCCATAATGGTCCGCCTTGGCAGAACCGGTACAGGGCATTAATAGATCAGAGCCAACCACTAATGGAACCTCATGGGTGCTGCTTTTATGGATACCACTAGGTCCAACCATGGCCGGACAGGTGCCAAGTGACGGGTCCATCACCTGCTGGACCCATGGCGGAGTCACTATAGTCAATGCCATCTGAATCATGAACTGTCCCAATGATTCATCTAGCATCGACTGAAATGACCAAGCCATCTCAGTCCTAACGGAGGCTAATGCTGCGTCCAGGTCTTTTCTAGACACGGACGCTTTACCTGACTGCTCATGTCGTGCTCTCTGGAAGGCTTTTCACGTTGATTCTGACAAGGCCAGGCACACATCGCATCTCCTATCCTTGTCACAGGTAGAACATTTAGCGCACTCGTGACCCTCAAAGATTGAGCTCAAGTATTTATTGGACTTTCCATCACTGCACCGTGAATTTTTCTTTTTCTGAAAAATACAAGGAGAAGAGCAAAAGTATTAGTTTTTTTAACCACACCTCAATAATAAAATGTTACCATACTGGGGTGCATGGAACGTAATAAACACACCAGAAGCAGAGCAATCTGGTTTTTTGGCATGAACAATAACCTAGGACCCTAAAAAAATTCATTGTTTTATTGATCCCCATGATTACGTGTGAAAATCATTTAATGACAGTCCAAATGAATAAAATATAATTATTCCTGACTTCAAAAATGTATTATTACTGTTCATAAAAACGTGAATATTGTGAAGTAGAATCAATTAAACACAAGAAATATTATTCATAACGCATCAATGATGTACCAATGCGGTATGAGCCTAGGAAATTGAGAAATCTGACCAAATTTCTCTAATAAAATACATACCATCGAACATAAGAGCACCTACCGCCGCTAAAAATGGCAATTTACAACAGGTGATAAATGACAAAATTATCCAAATCAGCTGTCAAAACAAACCAATTTCCGCTCCGTCATCCATCTTGAATGATGAATTCTGGTCATTTATGGTCGCAGAAACAACGAGTACTCGCTAAGGATCAAACGAGTCCTAATAGTATCAAACGAGTCCACGTGAATAAATGGCTTAAAATGGCAATCTGAAAAATATAACAGATTGACAAACATTCAAAAGTAATATTTATGTACAAAACAACATAATTATGGAACAATATCAGCCTTGCAGACGGGGATAGGTCTGAGCCAGACATCATTGACGAATTGCAGGGGAAAAAATAACACTAAAACTGGAATTTCAAGTAGACACAACAAAACACTGCACGTTTCAAGCAAATATTTTGTGGAATGGCTGGTCTGGACATGGAGGCGGTCACTGTAACCGTCGTGGGAGTTTCCAGACACGTCTAGGTACGGGTCCCTGCTGTGTGTTGTTTAAATTGTGATTTATTTGGAATGGTAGACATGTTAGAAAACGTATCATAGAGCGGTCCAGTAGGTAAGTATACTGAAGTAGAAAGTTGTTGCATTTTAACTTTTAATCCAAAATGTGCACACCTCTTCGGGACCCCCACTGACAAATATCCACGCAAGTTTGGAGACGATCTCTCCAGTAGAAGCTAAATTATTAAATAATGCGTAAACGTCCATGTTGCTGAAAGCTGTTGCATTTTAGCTTTGGACCACAAAAATTGGGTCAGCTTCCACCCAAGTTTGGAGATCCGTCCAGTAGAACCAGAGTTATTGAAATATGTCTTAAGAACAAGAACAGGAAGACGCACCTCTAGTAATGTGGGTAAAAGGTGTGTGAAGCTTAGCTAGAAATGGGCATGGCATAGCTAGAAATGTATCTCTCTACTAAAGATTATTAGTCTTCCATCTTCCTCATTATCAGTTTTATGATGATTAATTGCCACAAGCTGGTTTCCTTGACCTTTAGCACCTAACATGCCTAAATAAATATGATTCTTCAGTCCCAGACAAGTAAGCTAAGTTCAAAACCCATACAAATATGGAACAAATTTGAAAATCATTCATTTTCAATTATGATGAAGACTAGATGCAATGATGGTATAGGTCAAATCTGTAGTTTTAATAAGATCGGATGAGTCCTTGATGAATTAAATGTTAATTGAAAGACTTCAACATTTACCTAATTCTTGTTGGACACCGAACATCATTTGGATCGCTATGTTGAGATCCTCATTATGGGCTCAACAATAAATGACATGGAATCAATCCCTATGTCTCACATTCTCAATGATGCGAGACAAAGATACATATGTAAGCATATATCAATAGTGCTTATAATCTGCAAGAAAACATTAAGTATTTTGTAATAATTAAATAATATTGTACCTCTCATTTTAAGTTTCACTATTAGGGAAATTCTTTTGCAGCATGTTATGGAACAGAAACTTAATTTTATGTTTTTTCATGAACATTTATACTAACTCAAGCTGGCCAAAATGGCTAGTCTTGAGAAATATCCATTTGCAGAACAAGAGATTATTTTTGAAAATTTACCATTGAAATAATTGCTTCGATAACTGAGCCAATCATTCCAATGCTAAATTTTCAAAAATAGTCTTCTCATGGTCTGCAAATGGACATTTTCTATGAGAAAACTGAAATATTCATGAACAACTTTGACGGTTGAAAGGCTAAACATTTGAATTTACAGCATTCAATATTCATGTTCATTTATTATGAAAGTTTGAATGCATTGTGGATTGAAACTGCTCAAGTGTGATGGCTAAAATAGCAACAGCTTTGAACAACTGCTGAAGTGTGATGGCTAAAATAGCAACAGCTTTGAACACCACCATTCTTAACCCTTACCACACCGATGTCAGAATTTTTAAATTTCAAATTAAATTAAAAGATGACCTGGTGTGTTTTTCAACAAATTTGGTAGGAGATGGTGCTGTTGAAGACAGCGACATCGTCCACCAAAATTGTTAAAAAATGTACACCAGTTTTTTGCTGTTGACCAGGTAAAAGATAGAATATTGACATCAGAGTGGTCAGGGTTAACATAACTACAGCCTTCGAACAGCTAGTCTAAAATTTGACTTTAGACTGTAGTATAGGTATAGGTCAGGGTTTATAGACTGATTCCACTTGGGTGCTCAGCCAACCTTCCAACTGTACCCACTGGTCATTGGTCCTTATTTATTTTTCATGTCTCAACTCTCTTTAGGGGCATAGAGCCAGTCTACCATATATAGGCACTTAATGGTGTTACATTCCATATTGCCAACACTGCCCTCACCTATTTTCCAGACAGGTGTACAAGATAACAGATAATCAGTTTATCATATAAACAAGCCTTCTAGCCCGTTCCATATTTTTCGATATAAGCACACGTGCCATATTCAACGGAGTATTTTCATTGGCTGTTGGGTGCGCAACCCATTTAAATCGACCAATTAAAATATCGATTGATGTGAGCGTGACGTGTAGGGATTACTACGTGGTACTGTTTTACTACGATTTGTTTACTACGATTTGTCATTCATGAAACATCATCGCAAAATGTCATCGTTTGACAGTTTATCAGTCGGCAGTGAAGTAACGATTGATGGCCGTGGCTCTGCGATAGTCTTAAAAGAAAAGTGTAGTTTACGGCTGACATCGCCAGATTTTGTGTTTGTCACTATATTTTGCTGCGCATTCAGTATCTGTTATCAAGTAGTGGTGTGTCACAGTATCGATTTCATGAAAATCAACAATGAGAAATCAGATAAAAGTCACATCACCAAGTACATGTGTATTGGCAAATATTTCTAAATTACAGTTTATATGATAAATAAAATCTCAAACTCGGTCACTTTTCATATCACTATTATGAACCTCGTTGAAAATTATCAATTTTGCACTCGCTAAAGCTCGTGCAAATCGATAATTTTCAACTCGGTCCATAATAGTGATATGAAAAGTGACCTCGTTCCAGATTCTCTATCTATTTGATAACTGATTACAATACCTGTTCATAGAACTTATTGTGTCCAACATAATACTGCTTGTCATGAGAAATCTCTGTCACCAATACATGTTGTCTCTCACCAACCTGTAAAAGAGGTAGGATAAAGTTACCACGAATCAAAGGCATAACCTAGATAAAGATTAGAATTACACAAGATTTCATGCATAAATGTGTTCCATCAGGTGATTATAAAGCACATATTTATGTGGAAAGGTCTTGTCAACAATCAATAAAGCAAAATTTTAAGCTATGATTTGCCTAAAGACAGGTTTCTGATAGGCCGCCCAGGGTTCCTTCCCTGACCCATCATGTTTTAAATCTAGATTTCTGGTGTAATCTGAGGGGCAAATCCACAACTTAATTCTTTAACACTCAAGGCAACCAAAAATGGCTTCTGCAGTGGTCTTGAGAAACATCCATTTGCAGACCAAGAGAAGACTATTTTTGAAAATTTACCACTGGAATGACTGGCTCGATAACCGAGCCAGTCATTACATTGGTAAGTTAAAAAAAAAAATAGTCTTCTATTGGTCTGCAAATGGACATTGTCTATGAGAAAATGGATATTTTCTTGAACAAATTCAAGGGTTAAAGGGTTAAAAAACCTTATTGGTAGCAAATATATTCCAGGTGAAGTTTTGCATTCTGAACCTAAACCTTTGAATTTTAGTCAGAAATTTTTAATTTTGTATTAATTTCGCAGTAAGAAATGCAACCAACATTCTTTCATCTCCATAGTGAATATACAGTTGATGTAGAGATATTTTCTGATGGGTGGCTGGATACTGATACCACCACCAATATACATAGCGATTTTACTACATAATGACATAATAATGTGATCAAACAAACATCATAGTTTAACAAACTACAAACTTGCTCGATTGACTACCTGCTTTTACTGCCAAAAGACGCATGTTTCTTAACCCTCTAACCCTCAAATTTGTTTTAAAAAATTAAATTTTCCCATAAATAAATGTCCATTTGCTGACCAAGAGAAGACTATTTTTGAGAATTTAACACTGGAATGACTGGCTCGGTTATCGAGCTAGTTATTCCAGTGCTAAATTTTCAAAAATAGTCTTCTCTTGGTCTGAAAATGGACATTTCTCAAGACCACTGTAGAAGCATTTTTTTTGGCTGATATGAGTGTTAGTGTTAAAGTAAGTTAATAAAATACATACATTTCAAATAATATGAGACTATTTGTCACTTTATGGGCCCTTTAACTAACTAGAAGTATAGATGCCATATTAGATTTAGATTCCAATCGCCATATTATTCTAACATGTGCTCTGGCCCGGCTGGAAATTCTCACATAAAAGCGCAGCGTCCCGCACTGATTTGATCATTCCACCAGCTAAATTCTCAACAGTAAACATGTGCTGACTTGGCCAATCTGTTAGCTTAGGTCATAAATTTATAAAATGCAATTCAAAACTACATGACAGTATATCTACACTTTTATATATGAGTGATGTTCAATAAGAAGTAGTCTTGTAAACTTAAAAACAAATGTTTTTATCATATTACAATGGATAAATTTATTTTATACTAAATAGCTCATATTCATATTGAAATGTAGATAGGGCTACATGTCTATTTCACGCATGTCACAGATTTGCCTCTGATTGTTCTGCTGTAGCATATAGCTGAGTGCAGCCACATAGATCTAATTGTCATGCCACTCAGTATCTCTCACTGGGAATGCTATAACGAGGTCAATGGTGATTTTGACACACAGGAAATAGACTTGTATGTATGTTGTTGCTAACCTTATGATTATATGGATGATATGAATGGAAGAGCTCCGACACTTTCTTTGTTCTTTTCTTCACCTGAAATAAGCAATCATTGTTACACAAGGCTTGCGCGATTATTGCTCTGAATGATCACGATCGATTATTTAAGAATAATTATGATTACTCTATTAATACGGGTACAAATTACTTAGACATAACAATAAGCCCATTTGCATGCCAAGAGAAGACCATCTTTGAAAATGTATCACTGGAATGCCTGGCTCGATTCTCGCGATACATTAAAAAAAATAGTCTTCTCTTGGCCTGTAAATGGACATACATTCACTGTGCAAACTGTAAATTTGCGTGACCGATTGCATTAAAAAGTAATTAAGTTTGGAATTGAATATGCAGTCGAAATTATTCATGAATAATCGATAATTTTATTTTTAATCTTATAAATTAACGATTTAATAAATAATTGCGATTTTCGATTCAATCACATAATCGCACAAGCCTATGTTACACCATAGTTAAAGCGATATACAGTTAAACCTTAATACAGAAAATTAGTTACTTCTTCGGGATGAGTAATTTGTTTGAGTGGAGCTTTTATGACAATCTAAGCGACTTCTTCAGCACTAACTGGCAGTCGCTGGCTAAGTTACTCTGGTATGGTCTTGTGGATTAAACAAAATCATGGATTTCTTTTTTCACAAGAGAGTTGATGCTTATCTCCCTAAAACTGTTTGATATTCCCAAATATCGACTTTCACTGAATAAACACTCTGATTAAAAAAGTTAGGTGGCCCTACTGGCCAGATAGTCAGATGACAATCATCGCAGACTCAAAAAAGCATCCGCTTTTGTTTCTACGAGAATTCTTAATACTTACCGGATGTATTATTATGATAATATCTATTATCTAGTCTAGCTCAAAATAAACAATTAAAACTCCGCACTCTCCTGGTCCTGCCCCTACTGTGTCCGGGAATACCATAGCCGCAGGTACCGAGTCAATTCCCAATCACAGTCAGATTCGTCTTATGTTCGCCTTGGCAAACTGCGAAAGCAACTCAGCCTCACCTCAGCGGGGCGGCTGAGGCAGGGCCATAGTACATCTGGTAAGTATTAAGAATTCTCGTAGAAACAAAAGCGGATGCTTTTTTGATTCTACTTCGAATAATACTTACCAGATGTACTATTATGATAAACTCCGGATTTCGACAGCCAGAAAATGCCGGTGGGAGGAGGTGAGGCTCGAACCAGCACTCAACTACCATCCAACAGAGACGGTTGTGAAGAGACTAAAACCTTGGCATACGCTTGGGTTCTGCTATCTGACTCATAGAGTGCTAAACTTCCATGGTCTAGACCGCGCTCCCCCCCTCTTTTGTCCGCACAAAATTCAGAGGGCTGTCACTGGGGATGCAACACCCACCAGACCCGTGTCAGCCCCATGCCTCAGCTAGGGCAGTCCAGTAGAGTGCAAAGAAGCTACTACAACTTCTAATTTTGAAAAAATATCAGTATATCGACTAGATTTTCAAATTGGAATGAGTCTAATGTCTGGTTGATAGGATAAGAATACTCTTGTACCAGACTATTTACCTAAGCAGTCTGGTATTTCGACTGTAAGTAAACATATTTATAGTCACTTAATTAATGTAAACACTCACCATTTTGAGTGCTTGATCTTTTCTTCATCATCACAGGAGCTCGGCCCAATCCACGGTCGTACTCAGTCATGTGCATAGCGTTTGTTCAGTGTAGGCGGAAGACTTCAGTGATGTGTGCGAAGTAGTGGTCAGACGTGGCTTAGTTTAGGTTCGACAGATTGGCGACGGCTACCGGATTAAGTGAGCTGGAGATGTCGCGAAGGTAGAAATCAGTGAATGACGACTCGGCATGCCATTGTGCTACAGACATCACCTCCTCTAATGAGACACCCTTATAAAGGGCCAATGATGCTGCTAGTGCTCGGACCTGATGGGCATTCGCATGATCAATTTGCTTTCCTGTAGCGATTTTGTGTGACATCTTAATAGCGTCAACTATCCAACGAGAAATAGTATCTTTCGAGGCACGTAAATGGGGAGCTTTGAGACATAACCAGAGATTTCGGGTCGTCTCTCCACTCATTAGTACGTTTCTTATACATTTTAAGACATCTGACAGGACACCAAACAGAAGAGTTTGGGTCATGTCTAGTTAAACTTGGCAAATTGATCGGCTGTCCTGGATATTTAAGTGACTGATTCTTTGCCAGGAAACAAAGATGCGGAAGTAGTCTTAAACCTTCACCCGTGACGACAAAACGGTCTTGTTCGGCAGAAAGCGCATGAATTTCGCTTCTCCTTCTCGCCGACGCTGCTGCAACCAAGAAAACTGATTTAATAGTTAACAGTTTAATATCAATAGATCTAATCGGTTCAAAAGGAGCCTGTCCTAAAACCTGTAGAACAAGATATAGATTCCATGATGGGATAGGAATTGGCTGTCTAGGTCGCAGATTGCTCATTCCTTTGATAACTTCATTCAAGGTGTCATTCTCCACTCCTTCAACAGTGAAGGGAATGACTGAAGCTAATGCAGACTTATATGCTGCTAGGGTAGAAGGTACAAGTTTGTCAACTTCGTATAAATGACAGATAAAATCTGCTAAGTGTTGAACAGATGCAGAAAAGGGATCAATATCTCCTCTCTCACACCACTGTGCAAATTTGTTGATTCTATAATTATATGTCTTTGTGGTTGAAACTCCTCTGGCTGAAGCAACAAACTTCGCTGCTTGCTCAGAAAAGCCACTCTCAATTGCACGCTGCTTGACAACATCCATGCAGTCAATCTGAACATTTCTGGTCTGTCGTGAAGGTACGGACCCTTGTTCTGAGAGATTAGATCTCTTGCGTCTGGCAGAGAGACTGGATTGCAGACCAGAAGGTCCAGCAGATCCGTAAACCATGATCGGCCTGGCCAATACGGGGCGATCGTAGTACTTGGCACATCCCCTCTCTTATCTTTGCCAGAACTTTCGGGATGAGAATTGTTGGAGGGTATGCATACGCGTACATTCCCTCCCAACTTATCGCCAGTGCGTCTACTGCTAAGGCTAGCGGGTCCGGGATCGGTGACCCGTAAGTGACCATCTTTGCGTTTTGATTCATAGCAAACAGGTCGACATTTGGCGTGCCCCAGTGTTTGAATAGAACCTCCGCTACCGATTGGTTGAGCTGCCATTCCGTCGGACGACAAACCGTCCTTCGACTGAGGGCATCCGCTAGGATGTTCAATCTTCCGGGAATGTGTGCTGCCCGAAGAATAATATTCCTCTCTTGGCACCACAGCAGAAGGTTCCAAACCATCATACACAACTCTGGTGATCTCGTCCCGCCCTGGCGGTTCAAATAAGACACCACTGTTGAGTTGTCTGTCCTTATTAGGACAACTTTGTCTTGAATTAGACTCTCGAACTTTTGAAGTACAAATACCACCGCTAATAGTTCGAGCACATTGATATGTTTCTGCGCATCGGTCCGATCCCATTCCCCTGACACTGACTGATTGTCCAATACCGCTCCCCAACCCGTCAACGATGCATCCGTGAAGATGGACATCTGAGGTTGAGGAGGTTGTAGAGGAACACCTCGCAGGAGATTCTGTTCGGATAACTACCACTGAAGGTGGAATATCAATGGTTCTTTGACTGGTATCCTCAGAGAAAACGGATCCGTTTTCTGAGACCAGAATGACATTAGATACATCTGAATTGGCCTGCGCCTGAGTGCCGCATATGGAACCACCTTCTCCAGAGATACTAGCAAACCCAGTATTCTGAGAAATTGACGCGCCGTCAGATAGGCTCCTAGAGAAACCGACTCCAAAACTGCAATCAGGCTTTTGACTCTGCTCTCCGCCGGAAAAGCTATGCCATCCCTGAGATTGAAAAAGATTCCCAGATAAACAAACTCCTGGGATGGAGTCAGTTCTGATTTCTCTAGTTTCACAATCCACCCTAGATCCTTTAATAAGTCTAGGACCACCTGCAGATTGCTGCACAGAGTGACTGGATTCCCCGCCTTTAGCAGCCAGTCGTCTATGTAGGTGTGAACAGCTATGTTTCTCCTGCGAAGTAAAGAAGTCATGGCGAGAACCACCTTGGTGAAGACCCTCGGAGCTGTGGTCAGGCCGAACGGGAGAGCATTGAATTCCCAAACATTGTCTTGGAATGCAAAGCGAAGGTACTTCTGAAAAGGAATTGACATTGGAATATGAAAATATGCATCCTTCAGATCTATCGACACTCCCCACATGCCTTTCCTCAGCCCTGCCATTACTGCTGCTACTGTCTCCATCTGAAATTTGGGAGAAAGAATAAACTTGTTCAACGGTTTGAGATTGAGAATTGGTCTCCATCCTCCGGTACGCTTCGGAACGAGGAACATGATCGAATAGAATCCCAGTGAAGACTGATCTTTGACTAGATGAATGGCCTTCTTCTGATGAAGAGATTCTACTTCTGACCAAATGGCGTCTAGACGATCTGATTCCCTTGGAACAGGAGTCCATATTGGAGTCGAGGTTAACGGAACTAACGATTGATGGATGAGCCAGTCCGGATCGTAGCCGTTTCTTATCCACTGACAAACTAAACAGTCGCGCACGACCTGTTCCCATTGGTTTAGGAATAATTGAGTCTGCTTCCGACGGACGGCATCTGCACACAGCTGTCGGTCAAGATTGGCCGATAAGACGCTAAGTCGCTTGGGTGAAGATTCTCGACTCCATTCGCCTCCAAAGCCACCGGTACTAGTTCCGCCGGAAACCCGTCAGGAGCGAGCCCCACGGCCGCCCCTCGGTTTCTTGTAGTACGACGGTCCGGAACCGCCGCCACGGCTATCCTTACGGTAGCCGCCGTGGCCCGAACCGCCACCCTTCCTGTCTTCCTCATACGGCCTCTTATTAGAGGACTTGTATGAGGATGAACGGCCAGGTCCTTGTGATCCGGATGGCCTATGGGCATCACGGCCAGAAGGACGATCTAGGACGCTGTAGTTGCTGCTCCTGGCGATGTTGCTTGTAGGACTGCTGCGGCTGTGTCCTCTTAGTCGATTTCCATGACTTGCCGACTACCTCCTGCTCTGCAACCATTGAAGCGACTTTGGAGAGAGCTTGTCGTGCCGAGCCGCCGAACAAGCCTGGACCTATGAAAGGCGCAGAAGACAATGCAGCCCTCATCTCTGGTCCTGGTTCTACGCAATCGAGAACCATTCTCCGTCGCTCTGCCAATGTCCTAGTGATCACCCTGGCCAGGCAATCTTGAGACAGGCGCATGGTGTCCCGAACAACGCCGGGAGCAGCCTCTGGCACCTGTCCACCCTCTGCCGTGCAGTCCAGCATACCCTGCAGGACGGTACACCCGTGCGACAGCGCAGCCATGGCTGCCCTCGCCGCATCCTCAATGAGCGTGAGCTCATTGAACGGGTCTTTGTTGGTCTGGGAAACCAAAGGACGCGAGCGTCCCTTAGCTTTCCCAGCCAACGGCCTATTCACAGCCTCTCGTTCCGCAACGGAAAGCCGTGGAACCTGGGCGTACTGATGATAGGCCAGCTCCGGAAAACGGACCCTACTCCTTATCCCCTTCGGGGCCTTTGGCAACGCATAGTCTGGCTGAACCAGACGGTATGCCGCAACTTCCAGCATGTCGGAAGTCTGCGTGTCCAACGGGAGTGTCGGCATGGCAGAAGAGCCACTTGACAGAGCGCTAGCCGCTCGCTCTGACATCCGTTCCATCGCTGGATCGCGCTGAGATCCCAGATCAGATGCCAACCCGAGACGATTGGTCATCCACCCGAGGACCTGCACCCATTCAGCTTCGGTGCAAAAAACGGACTCGTCCATCAACGAACTCCCGTTTTCATCCTCCCTCTCACCCTTAGATGAGAGGGCCACCGACGATCCATGCTGAGCGCTATGCGACACGTCTCTGCCAAGACAGAGCGCATCCATAGCGCGACTACCAGCGGCACCGGTGTCTAGCGAATCGCCAGACCCGGATTCACCGCAGTCCATCGGCTCCAGCACGGGAGTCAGGACCACGACCGCTTTTCCTGTGGCAGGCGACGGCATTCCGATAGGAGCCGCACCTAACGCCGCCGGTATACCAGCAGGAACCGCAAAACACGGCTCCGCCGACCCCTCCGGTTGCACAAATAGCGGATGGAAAATACCGGACGGAACGTCGACATCACCATCCGCCTGGCAAGCCCGTACTAATCCCGAGAGCAAACCCTGGGACGTACCGGGCATTGACGTCTTCGAAAGATCCGGCATGCTGGAATCTTCCATTAACAACAAATCTTCCTCCTCTATCGTTGGCTCTTGAGCCAAGGACAGAGAAGGGGCAGGTGCATGACACTCAGCAGAACTAGCCGGACCACCTAATGGTTGTCCTGCACCAGCTTGCGTCACTGGGACCGTGGACTGCAATGATTCAAACATTGCCTTGAACTGGGCTGCCCATACGCCCAGAGCTGAATCCATCCTCTCATTCAGCCGACCTTCCAGTCCCATCAACGACGCCTGCTGCAACTTCGCTGCCTTATCCTTCGCGATCCTCTCCAGTCTCGCACGCCGATCCCTGTCGAACTCTGCCACCATTGCCGACGACCACTTCACACACACATCACAAGGGCTCCCGACCTTACACTGGGCGCACGCCACGCAGTGATGTCCCAAATACTTCCGTTTCATGAACCGGTTGCACTTCTGGCACAACGTATCCGGATTCTTCGGTTTCTGCGAACACAGAGAAAAATTAAAACGCTGCACATGACAAATGATGACGAGCAATACGCACAATCGACTTGATAGTTAAGATTTCTTAAACACATTAACTTTCTCTTAAATTAATGATAATCAAGTTCTTAGGCAGGAAATATTTGAAACTTTTTTGAGTGAAAATTTTTTTAAAAACACACAACTCAGCCTTTAACTAACGTTAAATAATCAAGGCTACATCGCCGATCGCTACAAACACCCTCGACAATGAAGCGAAAGCTAATATCGGCGATAAACAGAGTGCATAGACACACCAAGCCAAGAACGACATAATTCATGGGCGCCGCCATCTTGGCCAAGGGCGCATCCATCTTAAGAGGAACCGAGTCGCAAGAGAAAATTAACCGAGTACCCGAATTAAACTAAAAGTTAACGGGTACAGAAGCGACTCCAACAATGGCTAACATTTTAAAACAATGTGCCAATTTAAGGAAATTTCAAACAGTCATTATGGCATGAATGTATAAATTCTAGATTGATACAACCTGCCCCTGTGATGATTTTCCTAATTCCTCCATGAAGCCAACGATGATTTCTTAGAAACAACGCTTAATCCGCTTAAATTAGACTAATTTGAGCACGACAAAAACATGCGACTTGTAAAAGCGCAAAATAGACGAATCTGACTGTGATTGGGAATTGACTCGGTACCTGCGGCTATGGTATTCCCAGACACAGTAGGGGCAGGACCAGGAGAGTGCGGAGTTTTAATTGTTTATTTTGAGCTAGACTAGATAACAGATATTATCATAATAGTACATCTGGTAAGTATTATTCGAAGTAGAATAGCACTTCTTCTGACTAATTTATTGGCTGACACACATGCAACTTAAGAAAGCCTGAAGACTGAGCCTCTGTGGGGTGGAGGCTGGGTCTGTGTTAGTGAGGTAAGTATCAACTCTCTCGTGAAAAAAGAAATCTGTGATTTCGTTTATTTCACTTCAAGAGTATACTTATCTCCCTAACACTCTTTGACATTGCCAGAATTCGTCAGTGAATTCGGCGGGAGGGAGTCGAGGTCAAAAGACCCGCTCTTCCCTATGCGCTTTTCTGCGTTTAAGGCACTAAACTTCTGAAGTTGTGTGAAAACACAACCAGGGAATGATTTGAACATCGGATAACACAACCGATGGCTTTGAGAAGACCATATGTCATATGCACTCCCCCCACCCCTTTTCTTGGGAGGGAGACAGAATGACCTCAATGTCCCATATGCTCTCAACGTACAAGTGCCATGTACTATAGGACATAAGACGAAAAGGCTACATTTTCGTATACTCTCAAAAATGAACCACATAAAAACATGTACCATCACCATATTAGAACGAGGGTTTACGTGACAAATACAATCAACAATGAACAACACATGAACAAAACTGACCTTGTGAATTTCTTGTTGCCGTCATCATCTCCCCATTAGTGAAGACTGATGAAGATCTGACAAGTGGTTGTTTCCATTGATAAATTGTAATGTATATCAAAACTGAGAAGACCTCATAAAAAATTGTACACTTAAATTATTTTTCCAAAATCGATAAGGCGAGAGGATTTAAACGAAATCTAGGATTTCTTTTTTCACGAGAGAGTTGATACTTACCTCCCTAATACTTTTGATATTGCTAAATATCGGCTTTCACTCAATAAAACACTCAGATTAAAAACAGTTAGGTGCCCCTACTGGGCAGGGAGTCAGAGGTAGTCCGGCGGATGCTCGCCCCACCACCGCGCATGCGCCGACTACTACTTCCTCTGGCTCATTTATTGGCTAACACATGCAACTACCAAGAGCCTGAAGACCGAGCCTCTGTGGGGCGGAGAGGCCGGGTCAGTATCTAGGGAGGTAAGTATCAACTCTCTCGTGAAAAAAGAAATCCTAGATTTCGTTTATTTCACATCAAGAGTATACTTACCTCCCTAATACTTTTGATATTGCCAGAATTCGAAAGTGAATCTGGCGGGAGGGAGGCGAGGTCAAAAGACCAGCCCTTCCCTATACGCTTTCAAGCGTTTTAAGGCACTTATGACGTCTGAAACTGTGTGAAAACACAGTCAGGATTTGATAAACCATCGGATAACACAACCGATGCCTGAGAGATGACCGATTTGTCATATGCGCTCCCCCCCCCTCCCTTGGGAGGAAGATTAAATGACCTCAATGTCCTACACGCTCTCTTCGTACTAGTGCTAAGTACTATAGGACAGAGACGAAAAGGCTCCATTTTCGTATACTCTCTATAAAGAACCACAACCCACATAAACCATCACCATATTAATAACACTGGGTAACGTGACAATACAAACAATGAACAACACATGAACAAGACTGACCTTGTTGTCCTAGGAAGCTGTCATCATGACTCCAGCAGAGAAGGATGATACAGTCCCGACAAGTGGTTGTCACCGTCGCTGAATGGCGAAGTATATAAGCAATGCGGAGGCACTCTTCACAAACATAAAGCGGTTATTGTTTCAAAATCGACAAGGCGAGAGGGTTAGAGGTGTCACGGAGGTAATGGTCTGTAAAACTAGACTCACAGTGCCACTGAGCCACTGACATAATATCATCCACAGGGACCCCATTAAAAAGGGCAGTGGATGTCACGACACCGCGGACACTGTGAGCCTTGGCCACGTCAACCTGTCGCCCGGTGGCGGATTTGTGACAAAATTGAATACATTCCACAATCCACCTAGAAATGGTGTCCTTAGACGCCCTACCATGGGGTTCAATATATGACAACCATAACGCTGACTGGTCGGTACGCCACTCCGAAGTACGCTGTTTGTACCGGAGCAGCGCCCGTACGGGGCACCATACTTTAGAATTAGGATCATATCTAGTTAAAGATGGCAAAAAAATAGGTTGACCTGGATATTTCAATGACTGATTTTTAGACAAGAAATTAATCCTAGGTAGAAGCTTAAGGCCTTCCCCTGTAACCACAAAACGGTCAACCTCGGCTGATAAGGCGTGAATTTCACTCCTACGCCTAGCCGAGGCCGCAGCAATTAAAAATACAGTTTTAAGAGTTAACATTTTCATAGAAATGGAACTAAGTGGTTCAAAAGGCTTATCACCTAGTACCTGGAGCACCAGTGATAAACTCCAAGACGGAATCAGTGGAGGATTCCTTGGTCTTAGATTGCCCATGCCTTTAATTAATACATTTAATGTACTTACTTCATCACTCCCCCTATTAGCCAAGCAAGGAATAACAGTCATTAAAGCTGACTTATAACCAGCAATAGAGTTAGGCTTGAGGCTATAGGCATCATATAGGTGACAGAGGAAATCAGCCACTACCTGAATAGATGATTCCATTGGATCAATACATCTTTTTGAGCACCATTCTGCAAATCTGTTGATTTTATAATTATATGCTCTGGAGGTTGACCCCCTCCTGGCTTTGGCCATAAACATGGCCGCTTGCTCAGAAAAGCCCTCCTTAATTCTAGATTCCTTGACAACATCCACGCAGTCAATCGGAACATTGACGGATTGTCGTGAAGGGCCTTGCCCTGGAAGATAAGGTTGTCCATCAGAGGCAGCGGAACCGGATTGCAGACCAGAAGGTCCAGCAGATCCGTATACCACGATCGGCTTGGCCAATCCGGGGCGATCAGAAGCACTTGGCACTCCTGCTGCCTGATTTTCTGAAGCACCTTTGGAATCAGGATTGCTGGGGGGAATGCGTATGCATACATTCCCTCCCAGCTGATAGCTAACGCATCTGTTGCGAAAGCGCTTGGGTCTGGAATCGGAGAGACGTACGTCGTCATCTTCGCATTCTTCTTCATTGCGAACAAATCTATGTTGGGTTTCCCCCAATGGTCGAACAGACGATCCGCCACACATTGATTTAGTTGCCATTCCGTGGGTAAAACACTCATCCTTCGGCTCAATGAGTCTGCTAGCAGATTTAACCTCCCCGGAATATGAACTGCTTTCAAGGTGATCCCATGATCCAGGCACCAACAAAGCAGTCCCCATGTCATCATACAGAGACTGGGCGACTTCGTTCCGCCCTGGCGGTTTATGTAAGTCACTACTGTTGAGTTGTCTGAACGAATTAGAACAATCTTGCCCTGAACTTTCTGTAAGAAATGTTCCAGGCCCAGGACTACTGCTCTTAGCTCTAGTAGATTGATATGTTCCTTGGACTGATCCAGATCCCAAAGCCCTGATACTGTGGACTCTTCCAGACAAGCTCCCCACCCCTCCATCGATGCATCTGTATACACAGTCACCTGAGGGTGGGGAGGGGTTAGCAAAACCCCCAGCAAGAGATTCTCTGTATTCAACCACCATTGCAGGTGGTGAATCAGAGGCGCCAACACCGGCACGTTCGAGTCCAGCGAACCTGAACTCTGGGTCCACTGTGTCATGAGAAACAACTGGATCGGACGCCTGCGCAAGGCGGCCTGTGGAATGACTGGTTCCAAAGAAACCATCAAGCCCAGCATTCTCAAGTAAACCCGTGCCAGGACATGACGACTGTCGCACACCGACTGAATTACCGAGATGAGTACTTGAACCCTCTCCTGAGTGGGGTACACATACCCCGTCTCCAGATCGAAGAACATGCCCAGGTAAACAAACTTCTGGGATGGAGTTAGCTCTGATTTCGGGAAATTGATTATCCAGCCCAAGTCCGAGAGAGTTTTCAAAACAATCACCAGATTGGCGGACAACGCTTCCCGGGTGTGTGCTTTCAATAGCCAGTCGTCTATGTACGTGTGGACTGCTATGCTTCTCCTGCGGAGGTATGCAGTGATCGCGAGAACCACACGGGTGAAGACCCGAGGAGCCGTGGAAATTCCGAAGGGTAACACCCTGAATTCCCACCGCCGGCCCTGAAATGCAAATCTCAGGAATCGACGGAAACTCCTCTCTATGGGAATGTGGAAATAAGCATCCTTCAAATCTATCGACGCTGTCCACATCCCTCGCTCTAACCCCGCCAACACCGAGCGCACAGTCTCCATCTTGAAACTGGGTGTCTCGATGAACTTGTTCAACGGCTTGAGGTTGAGAATCGGCCTCCACCCTCCGGTGTTTTTTGTTACTAAGAACAGGGTTGAATAGAAGCCCGGGCACCTCTGTGCCGGCTGAATGGCTTCTTTTAGTATGAGGGAATTTATTTCCTCCTCTATACACAACCTCTGATCCGGATCCCGTGGAATGGGAGTCCAGATCGGCGCGAGAGACAGTCGCGATGGCGGGCCTGTCACCCAGTCGGGACGATACCCGACCGAAAGCCATCGCAAGACTAAACGGTCCTGAGTCAACCGCTTCCACTCTGGCAAGCGGGCGGCCAAACGGCCGCCCACCGGTCCACCTAGGGATAGAGGTGGACATAAGGAGGGCCAGAGTGGCACTGTTCTCTCGGCCTGCAACACCGGAGTGGTTCCCACCGCGGTAACCAGGCCATCAGGCCCGATTACCGCGACCAGATCCCCGCGCGCCCCGCCCAGCGCCGCGCGCACCACGGTGCGCGGGCTGCTGTCTGGCTGGGTGCGGCTGGGGAGCCTGCGCCCCCCTCACTGCTGGCCGAATCGCCCGTGGCCTAGGCCTACGTTGCGACGGTGGCTGGCCCCTGACCTGGCCAGCACCACCTCGAGCCTGCAGAGGACGATACGCAGGGGGTGCCGCGCGAACACGCTCCCGCCGGAGCACCTCAAATTGTTCCCGCAGCGCCCTCTGGTTATTAACCAGAGTGACCGTCTCCTGGAGGTGCCTGCATCCCTCACCTCCAAAGAGACCAGGACCTGTCATAGGCGTCCGCAGCAGCCTATTATACAGGTCCTGGGACGGGCACAGATTGTCAAGTGCAAACGTGCGCCTCGCCCGGACACTTCTGGTTACCGCCCCGCGTCAAACAGTCCAAAGCCAGGTTGATACCATCCTGAATGGCTCTCTGGACTGTCACCGGGCTAGGTTGGCGTGATGCGGAAGCCGCTACCACCCCTTGTAGCAGCTGGGAAACGTGGGATAGAGCGGCAATCGACGCTCTCCCACTCTCCTCCGCATCCCGCAGCGCGGCATTTGCCGAACGCAACGCGTTCGAGCACAAGACTCCCGTGTCAGAACGGGAGCCTGGCCGCGCATCTTCGCCCAAAGCCGCGCGATCATCAACGCTCGGCTTTGGCACCACACCGTACCGCTGGTAATCCAGGGGCACGATGCGGCACCGCTTCGCCACCTCGCGAGGGGCCTTCGCGAGACGTCCATTCACCTTAATGGACGCCTCTGCCGCTTCGAACATGTCCACGACATGCTCAGCAAGCGGCAGAGATGGCATAGCGGTAGCCGCCGGCCTACCAGCTAACCACGGCCTATGGTCACGCTGGCTAGCCGGCAGCTCCACGGGTAGATCTGGCCGAACACTCACCAGCCACTGGCAAGCGTCCGACCAATCCTCCTCCGTGGCTAACTGCGAGCGCTCTACTAGACGAGGGCCTTCGTCTTCCTCCAGAGCACTCGCAGTTGATGTCGACGGCGGGTAAGCTGATACCCCTGGCAAGCCTGGAAAAGCATGCGGGCCCGAGAGAGCAGGCATGCTAAAATCCGCGGCTTGACCAGGAGCAGGCGCCGTGGCAGAGCGCGGGGTAAACACCGCTCTACCACGGGTCTGACCAGCACCAGCCATACCATCGGCAAGCCGAGGTATGCGGTATCCGTGGTCAACAGCACCGCCCGGGGACACCCTCTGGACCGTGAAATCTACTCCTGCGTGAGTAGAACCATGGAACACGTCGCCTGCATTCCCCGCGAGGGGTGCACAGACGTCGTATTCCATGGCCACGTCCTCAGAAGGCGACCCCAGCAGGAGATCCTCTTCTTCCTGGCCAGAAAGATTAGACTCCGGGTCAGCAAAGAAAGCTAACCCGGACTGGCCAGGAAAGGTGCCATAGGAGGGTTTGGTACCTTCGGCGCGCGGATACCCGGGGTCTGATGAGCAGACCGCGGGTCCCAGCAACAACCGTTGTCCACGGCCCCTCGGCGCGGCGCCATGCCTGCTGCCAGGGCCTTGGACTGCCCCCAACAAAGGGGCCACCTCTGAATCCACAACCGGACCGGACCTAAAGAGACCGGATTCAGAGGCGGGGATCACCTGCTCGTAAGCAGATGCCGAGGACAACAAAGGAGCTGGCCCAGGGAGCATGCCACGAAGCAACTCTGGGACCAGATCCTTTATTGTCCTCTGCATCTCTTGCAACATTTCGGACCTGAAGGCCTCCATATCCACCGCGGATGAGGCCTTCTTCTTACCCTTCTTACACACTTTCTCCTTCTTCTTCCTCTCTTCCTCCATTACCTTCTCCCTTGCCTGCAATGCGAGAAAATCAGACATTAATTCGCCCCCCCATAGCTTACATACGTCGCACTTCAGCAACGGTCCACAGGGACTGCAGCTGAAGCACAAGTGCGGGACGAAGCGGCTTTTCAGAAACCTCCCGCAGGACGGGCAACCAGGTCTCTGAAACAGGACAAAGGACAGGGACAATGAGCAAGATAGTTAAGGTTAGCAAACTCAAAACCAACTAAAAAGAGAGGACAGGATCTCAAGATCAGAAATCAAGAAGAACCAGCCATGGACAAAACGTTAATTGTTAATAAAAAGGCCAAGGCCGATTATGACGTCATCACTCTCGTGACCAAATTAATCGATCCGCAACAAGCACCAAGAGCAAGAACGAATTGTATAAGTAAAAACGGAACATTTCCGTTGAATTGGCATTTCGAGTACACAACAATCAGATACACAGAGATAACTCCTTCCAATTCTAGTATTGGCAAAAAGGGAAATTATCTCCCCTTTTGTTTACATTATAATTAGATACCTGATCCTTGTATAGACAAACCATCCAACGTGATGAACCGGAGAACTCCACCATAGTACGCCTCTACATTCTCTCCACCTCAGGGGAAGGAATTGGAGCAAGAGGGCAAAGTGAGAAGACCTTTATAACAGGCCTCCAACTCACTGAACATAGATCTTTTGGTTAGATAACCTAACAGTATTAGTAGGAAATGGAACCGTGGTGGAGAGAAAACATATCCTCTTGTGCCGAAAAGTCCACCAAAGCTTCTATGCGATACCTGTGGACAAAACACAAAGAGAAATGAGACATATGAAGCACCATGTTGTAAAAACCCAACATAATCAGGCGCTAATCACGGTAAGCGCGAGTCCCGGAAATACATTAAACCGGGACAAAACACGCTAGCATATCAAAGAATTCACCTGATAAAGCGATCCCGCTCCTTCTAGAGGCGAATCCTCCCTTTCCGACATGCTTCCACCAAAAATAAACGTCAAACGTGAGCGAAAAACAAGGCAACGCGCAGAAAAGTATGAAAATAACAAAACCGCATGTAACCCTTTGCCAATAAATGAGCAAAGAGGAAGTAGTAGTCGGCGCATGCGCGGTGGTGGGGCGAGCATCCGCCGGACTACCTCTGACTCCCTGCCCAGTAGGGGCACCTAACTGTTTTTAATCTGAGTGTTTTATTGAGTGAAAGCCGATATTTAGCAATATCAAAAGTATTAGGGAGGTAAGTATACTCTTGATGTGAAATGAGGTGTCACGGAGCTAATGGTCATTAAAACTCGACTCACAGTGCCACTGGGCTACCGACATAATGTGATCCACAGGGATCCCATTAAATAGGGCAGTGGAAGCCACTATGCCGCGAACACTGTGAGCCTTGTCAAAGTCAACTTGTTTACCTGTGGCAGATTTATGACAAAATTGAATACATTCTACAATCCACCTGGAAATGGTGTCCTTGGAAGCCCTACCCTGAGGTTCAATATATGACAACCATAATGCTGTAGGATCCGTCCGCCATTCCTGTGTATGTTGTTTGTACCTGTTTAATGTGCGGACTGGACACCATGCTTTTGAATTAAGATCATATCTAGTCAAAGCTGGTAAAAATATGGGTTGACCTGGATATTTCAGACTGATTTTTAGCCATGAAATTTATCCTATGTAGAAACCTAAGGCCTTCCGCTGTAACCACATAACGGTCTGCCTCGACTGATAAGGCATGAATTTCGCTTCTCCGCCTAGCCACTAGTGATAAACTCCAAGATGGAATCACAAAGGGATTCCTTGATTTTAGATTGCCCATACCTTTAATTAAAGTATTTAATGTAGTTACTTCATCACTTCCCCTATTAGCCAAGCAAGGGATAACCGTCATTAAAGCTGACTTGTAGCCAGCAATAGAGTTAGACTTAAGGGTATAAGCATCATACAGGTGACAGACGAAATCGCCTACTGCCTGAATAGATGAATCCATTGGATTAATACATCTCACTGAGCACCATTCTGCAAATCTGTTGATTTTATAATTATATGCGTTGGAGGTTGACCCCCTTCTGGTTTTTGCCATAAACATGGCTGCTTGCTCAGAAAAGCCCTCCTTAATTCTAGATTCCTTGACAACATCCACACAGTCAATCTGAACATTGATGGATTGTCGTGAAGGGCCTTGCCCTGGAAGATAATATTGTCCATCAGAGGCAGAGGAAGCGGATTGCAGACCAGCAGGTCCAGCAGATCCATATAACATGATTGGCGTGGCAAATATGGGCCATTCAGAAGCACTTGGCACTCCTCCTGTCTGATTTTCTGAAGAATGCTTGGAATCAGGATTGCTGGACGGAATGCGTATGCATACATTCCGACCCAGCTGATAGCTAACGCATCTGTTGCGTTAGCGCTCGGATCTGAAATCAGAGACGTACATCATCATCTTCGCATTCTTCTTCGCATTCTTCTTCGTTGCGAATAAATCTATGTCAGGTTTCGCCCAGTGGCTCAATGAGTCTGCTAGCAGATTCAACCTTCCCGGAATATGAACTGCTTTCAAGGTGATTCTGTGATCCAGGCACCAGCAAAGCAATTTCCATGTCATCATACAGAGACTGGCTGACTTCGTTTTTCGCCTTGGCGGTTTATGTAAGTCACTAGTGTTGAATTGTCTGATCGAACCAGAACAATCTTGCCCTGAACTTTCATTAAGAAATGTTCAAGGCCCAGTACTACTGCTCATAATTCCAGTAGGTTGATATGTTCTTGTGACTGATCCCGATTCCAAAGTCCTGAAATTGTGGCTTCTTCCAGGCAAGCTCCCCATCCATCCATTGATGCATCTGTATACATCGTTATCTGAGGGTGGGGAGGGGTGAGCAACACCCCCGCCAGGAGATTCTCTCTTACCATCCACCATTGAAGGTGGTGAATAAGAGGCTCCAATACTGGCACATTTGAGTCCAGTGATCCTGTACTCTCGGTTCACTGTGTCATGAGAAACAGCTGGATAGGCTGCCTGCATAAGGCTGCCTGTGGAGTGACTGGTTCGAATGAAACCATCAGCCCTAGCATTCTCAAGTAAACCTGTGCCAGAACATGACAACTGTTGCACACTGACTGCATTAATGAGATGAGTACGTGTACCCTCTCCTGAGTAGGATAAACATATCCTATCTTCAGATTGAAGAACATTCCCAGGTAAACAAACTTCTGGGATGGAATCAGCTCTGATTTTTGAAAGTTGATTATCCAGCCTAAGTCTGTGAGAGTTTTTAGAACTATCTCCAGATTTGCTGATAGACTTTCCTGATTGTGTGCTTTTAACAGCCAGTCATCTATGTATGTATGGACTGCTATGCTTCTCCTGCGGAGGTATACTGTTATCGCAAGGATCACCCTGGGCGAAGACCCGAGGAGCTGTTGAAATTCCGAAGGGTAAAACCCTGAATTCGCACTGACGGCCCTGGAATGCAAACCTCAGGTACCAGCGAAAACTCCTCGCCATTGGAATGTGAAAATATGCATGTTTCAAATCTATTGATGCTGTCCACATTCCCTTCTCCAACCCTGCCAACACCGATTTCACTGTTTCCATTTTGAAACTCGGATTGTCTATGAACTTGTTCAGTGGCTTGAGGTTGAGAATTGGTCTCTACCATCCAGTGATTTTTGTCACCAGGAACACGGTTGAATAGAAGCTCCTTTTTGTATGAGGGGATTTATTTCCTCCTCTATACACAACCGTTGATCTGGATCTCTTGTATTTTGAGTCCAGATCGGAACCTGAGACAGCTGCGATGGCAGACTTACTATCCAGTCGGGATGGTACCCGACTGAAAGCCATCGTAAGACTAAGCGTTCCTGAGTCAACCGCTCCCTCTCTTGCCAGTGGTGGGGCAGACGGCCACCCCACCCCCACCCCCACTGGTCCACCTAGGGAGAGTGTGCGGGTGGCTGCCTGTGCTGGAGGAGCCTGCGGCCACCCTCGCTGGTGGCTGGAGCGTGCGTGGCCAAGGCTGGTGCTGCGCTGGTGGCTGGCCTGACTTGGCCACCGCCACCCCGTGCCTGCTGAGGATGGTATGCAGGGGGTGAGGCGTGAACGCATTCCATTCTGCTGAGCATTTTTAGAGCCCTCTGGTTATTCGGCAGGGTGATCGTCTTGTGGAGGTGCCTACATCCCTATTGTACAGGTCCTGGGATGGGCACAGATTGTCAAGTGAAAACGTGTGCCGCGCCCGGACACTCCTGATTACTGACCAGGTTAAACAATCCAGAGCCAGGTTAATACCATCCTTGATGGCCCTCTGGACTGTTAACGGACTTGCTTAGCGTGATGCGGATGCCGTTACTAGCCCCTGTAACAACTGGGAGACGTGCGAGAGCGCCGCTACGGATACCCTCGAACTCTCCTCCACATCATGCAATGCAGTGTTAGCCGCGCGCAGCGCTCCCGTGTCAGACCGGAAGCCTGGCTGCATGTCTTCGCCTAGCACAGTGCGACCATCCACGCTGGGCTTAGGCACTACACCGTACTTCTGGTATTCACCAGGTACGATGCTTTGCCACCTCATCAGGGGCCTTCGCGAGACGTCCATGCGCCTTAATGGATGTCTCTGCCGCTGAGAACATATCCACGATAGAGCAGGCATGCCAAAACTAGCTTGACCTGGCACAGGCGCCGTGGCATTGCGTGGGGTATAATTACTCGCCACACCACAGCCCTGGCCAGAACCAGCTATATCATAGGCAAGCCGAGGTATGCGGTAATGCTGGACATCGGCCCCAGCCCGGGCTAGCTTCTGCGCTGTGAATGCTACTCCTGCGTGAGTAGACCCATGGAAAATGTCGCCCGTGTTACCCGCGAGGGGTGCACGTTCTTCAGTTTCCATGTCCACGATGCCAGAAGGCGAGCCCAGCAGATAATCCTTCTTCCTGGCCAGAAAGATTAGACTCCGGGTCAGCGAGAAATGCTAACCCGGACTGGCCAGGAAAGGTACCATAAGAGGTAGTGGTACCTATGGGGTGCGGATAATCCTGGGAACCAGGCTCCAGCGACACCTGCCCACGAACGACCGGCACGGCAAGCTTGCTGCCAGTGTTTTTATAGTGAGCTTCTGTCCCTTCAAAAGGGACCACCTCTGCATCGTGGGAAAAAACTGATAAATCCCTAAGGAAAACCGATTCAGAGGTGGGGATAATTTGCTCTGGAGCAGAAGAAGGAGAGAAAGAAGGATTTGGCCCAGGGAGCATGCCGCGAAGCATCTCTGGAGCCAAATCCTTAATGGTCTTTTTCATCTCTCCCAACATCTCTAGACTGAAGGCTTTCATATCCATGGTGGATGAAGCCTTCCTCTTACCCTTTTTACTACCACTTACACTCTCCTGCTCCTTCTTTGAGTGCTTCTCATCCTCTGATGCCTTCTCCTTGGCCTGAAGCGACAAAAAGTTAGACATTAGATCCCACCCCCTCCCCCACTGTTTACATACATCACAGTTTAAGTGGTCCACAAGAACTGCAAGTAAAGCATGGATCAGGGGCGAATCTAGGCTTAATGAAGCGACCACACTTGGGACTACCAGGTTTCTGAAAGGCCACAAGACAAAGACAATGAGTATTTTAGTTCATGAATTAGTAAACTCAAACCAAAATAAACAGGAGAGGACAATGGCCATAATGACCATTACAAAAAATTTTCTTAGATAAACCAGCATTGGCCAAAACTCTATTTTGTTAATAAAAAATGCAAGGCTGATTATGATGTCATATCTTCAAAAATAAGAAGGCAATCCAACTGGAAAACAATATCCAGGTGTAAAGATGAATTGTATTCAAAATCCAGAGCATAAATCAGGAAAGGATAGTGATACAAGCTATGTAAACATCAGATAAACAGTGATAAAATTGGCAGCAGATTTCAGAAATATTTCTAAACAGTTTGAAGTGCCTATTATAATAACACTAGAATACCTGCTTCTTTAGCATAGCCATCCTACCCGATCTCATGAACTGGATGCTCCACCATTCTTTATGACCTCTTAAATCTCTCCACCATAAGGGGAAGGGAAATGGACCAAGAGGGCAGTGAGAAGATCTTCTTACGAGACCTCCAAGTCACTGGGCATAGATTTTGTTCTTAACATGTTACTGGGAAATAGAACCTTGGTGGAGAGAAAAACAAACCCTCTGAAGATGTGCTGTCCTTTTCAATCATAGATAGATACCTGTGGACACAAACACAAAGAGAGATTAGAATTTCATAGTGCCAGATGTAAATAAATCAGTTTTAATGGCGCCTATCATGTCTAATCCTGAATCCCGGAAACATTACATGCAGGATTAAAACGCTAAATTAGACAAATATGTATTAGAATTCACCTGATAACTCGGTCCCGGTCCTTCCTCCGGCGATTTAGCTTGAGAAGACATCATTATCACATGGAATTGAGTTTGTAAAGACAAGACAAGCAGAAAACTTAGCAAAAAATTTAACTAGCATGTGTATGTATCTCTTTGGCAATAAATTGGAAAAGAGGAAGTGCTAGTCTGCGCATGCGCGAGGTTGGGGCTGGCATCCGCCGGACTCATCTGACTACCTGGCCAGTAGGGCCACCTAACTTTTTTAATCTGAGTGTTTATTGAGTGAGTCGATATTTGGGAAGATCCAAGAGTATTAGGGAGGTAAGTATACTCTTGAAGTGAAATCATGTGACACCATTGATTGGTATATGGTAAATTAAACGAAATCTAGGATTTCTTTTTTCACGAGAGAGTTGATACTTACCTCCCTAATACTTTTGATATTGCTAAATATTGGCTTTCACTCAATAAACACTCAGATTTAAAACAGTTAGGTGCCCCTACTGGGCAGGGAGTCAGAGCGTAGTCTGGCGGATGCCAGCCCCACCACCGCGCATGCGCAGACTAGCACTTCCTCTGACTAGATTATTGGCTGACACACATGCAACTATTAAGAGCCTGAAGACCGAGCCTCTGTGGGGTGGAGAGGCCGGGTCCGTATCTAGGGAGGTAAGTATCAACTCTCTCGTGAAAAAAGAAATCCTAGATTTCGTTTATTTCACTTCAAGAGTATACTTACCTCCCTAATACTTTTGATATTGCCAGAATTCGAAAGTGAATCTGGCGGGAGGGAGGCGAGGTCAAAAGACCAGCTCATCCCAATACGCTTTTCTGCGTTTAAGGCACTTAAACTTCTGAAACTGTAAGAAAAAACAGTCAGGATTTGACTAACCATCGGATAACACGACCGATGTATGAGAGATGACCGAATGTCATATGCGCCCCCCCCCCCCCCCCTCCTTTCTGGGAGGAAGAGTCGACTGACCTCAATGTCCTATACGCTCTCTACGTACAAGTGCCATGTACTACAGGACAGAGACGAAAAAACTCCATTTTCGTAACTCTCAACAATGAACCACACAAATACACAAACCATCACCATATTAATAACGGGTAATCGTGACAATACAATCAACAACGGACAACACATGAACAAGACTGACCTTGTTGAAAATGGCTGCTGACATCATCTTCCCATCGGTAAAGACTGATGCAGGCCCAAAAAAGTGGGTGTTTCCATAAATTAATTGTGATATATATAAGTAATGAGGAAATCACCTCAAAAAATATAAACCGATTTATTTTTTCAAAACCGACAAGGCGAGAGGATTAGAGGTGTCACGGAGATAATGGTCTGTAAAACTTGACTCACAGTGCCACTGAGCCACCGACATAATATCATCCACAGGGACCCCATTAAATAGGGCCGTGGATGTCACTACGCCGCGGACACTGTGAGCCTTGGCCACGTCAACCTGCTTCCCGGTGGCGGATTTATGGCAAAACTGAATGCATTCCACAATCCACCTGGAAATGGTGTCCTTAGAAGCCCTCCCATGGGGTTCAATATATGACAACCATAACGCTGACTGGTCGGTGCGCCATGCCGCCGTACGTTGTTTGTACCGGCGCAGCGCCCGGACGGGACACCATGCTTTAGAATTAGGATCATATCTAGTTAAAGCAGGCAAAATAATAGGTTGACCTGGATATTTCAACGACTGATTTTTAGCCAAGAAATTAATCCTAGGTAGCAGCTTAAGGCCTTCCCCTGAAACCACAAAACGGTCATCCTCGGCTGATAAGGCATGAATCTCACTCCTACGCCTAGCCGAGGCCGCAGCAATTAAAAACACAGTCTTCAGTGTTAATAGTTTCATAGAAATGGAACTAAGTGGTTCAAAAGGCTTATCACCTAGTACTTGAAGCACTAGCGATAAACTCCAAGACGGAATCACAGGAGGATTCCTTGGTCTTAGATTGCCCATGCCTTTAATTAATACATTCAATGTATTTACTTCATCACTTCCCCTCTTAGCCAAGCAAGGAATAACAGACATTAATGCTGACTTATAACCAGCAATAGAGTTAGGCTTGAGGCTATAGGCATCATAGAGGTGACAGAGGAAATCAGCTACTACTTGAATAGATGAATCCATTGGATCAATACATCTTTTTGAGCACCATTCTGCAAATCTGTTGATTTTATAATTATATGCTCTGGAGGTTGACCCCCTCCTGGCTTTGGCCATAAACATGGCTGCTTGCTCAGAAAAGCCCTCCTTAATTCTAGATTCCTTGACAACATCCATGCAGTCAATCTGAACATTGACGGATTGTTGTGAAGGGCCTTGCCCTGGAAGATAATATCGTCCATCAGAGGCAGAGGAACCGGATTGCAGACCAGAAGGTCCAGCAGATCCGTATACCATGATCGGCTTGGCCAATCCGGGGCGATCAGAAGCACTTGGCATTCCTCTTGTCTGATTTTCTGAAGAATTTTTGGAATCAGGATTGCTGGAGGGAATGCGTATGCATACATTCTCCCCCAGCTGATAGCTAACGCATCTGTTGCGAAAGCGCTTGGATCCGGAATCGGAGAGACGTACGTCGTCATCTTCGCATTCTTCTTCGTTGCGAACAAATCGATGTTGGGTTTCCCCCAATGGTCGAACAGACGATCCGCCACACATTGATTTAGTTGCCATTCCGTGGGTAAAACACTCATCCTTCGGCTCAATGAGTCTGCTAGCAGGTTTAACCTTCCCGGAATATGAACTGCTTTCAAGGTAATCTGGTGATCCAGACACCAACAAAGCAGTTTCCATGTCATCATACAGAGACTGGGCGACTTCGTTCCGCCCTGGCGGTTTATGTAAGTCACAACTGTTGAGTTGTCTGAACGAATAAGAACAATCTTGCCCTGAACTTTCTGTAAGAAATGTTCCAGGCCCAGGACTACTGCTCTTAGCTCCAGTAGATTTATATGTTCCTGTGACTGTTCCAGATTCCAAAGCCCTGATATCGTGGATTCTTCCAGGCAAGCTCCCCAGCCCTCCATCGATGCATCTGTATACACAGTCACCTGAGGGTGGGGAGGGGTTAGCAAAACCCCCGGTAAGAGATTCTCTGTATTCAACCACCATTGCAGGTGGTGAATCAGAGGCGCCAACACTGACACATTCGAGTCCAGCGAACCTGTACTCTGGGTCCATTGTGTCATGAGAAACAACTGGATCGGCCGCCTGCGTAAGGCGGCCTGAGGAATGACTGGTTCCAACGAAACCATCAACCCCAGCATTCTCAAGTAAACCCGTGCCAGGACATGACGACTGTCGCACACTGACTGAATCAACGAGATGAGTATTTGAACTCTCTCCTGAGTAGGATAAACATATCCTGTCTCCAGATCGAAGAACATCCCCAGGTAAACAAACTTCTGGGATGGAGTCAGCTCTGATTTTGGGAAATTGATCATCCAGCCCAAGTCTGTGAGAATTTTCAAAACAATCTCCAGATTGGCGGACAAACTTTCCCGGGTGTGCGCTTTCAACAGCCAGTCGTCTATGTACGTGTGGACTGCTATGCTTCTCCTGCGGAGGTATGCTGTGATCGCAAGAACCACACGGGTGAAAACCCGAGGAGCCGTGGAAATTCCGAAGGGCAACACCCTGAATTCCCACTGTCTGCCCTGGAATGCAAATCTCAGGAAGCGACAGAAACTCCTGTGGATGGGGATGTGGAAATAAGCGTCCTTCAAATCTATCGACGCCGTCCACATCCCCCTCTCCAACCCCGCCAACACCGAGCGCACCGTTTCCATCTTGAAACTGGGCGTCTCGATGAACTTGTTCAATGGCTTGAGGTTGAGAATCGGTCTCCACCCACCGGTGCGTTTTGTTACCAAGAACAGGGTTGAATAGAAGCCCGGACACCTTTGTGCCGGCTGAATAGCTCCTTTTTGTACGAGGGAATTTATCTCCTCCTCGATACACAACCTTTGATCTGGATCTCTCGGAATGGGAGTCCAGACTGGCACCAGAGACAGTCGCGACGGCGGGCCTGTCATCCACTCTGGATGATACCCCACGGAAAGCCATCGCAAGACTAAACGGTCCTGAGTTAACCGTTCCCACTCTTGCATGTGGTCGGCTAGCCGGCCTCCCACCGGTCCACCTAGGGACCGCGGTGGACACAAGGCATGCAAGAGCGGCACTGTCTCCGTCGCCATACACACCGGCGTGGTCCTTACCGCGGTAAGCGCCCTGTCAGGAACGATAACCACGCCCAGATCCTCGCGCGACCCGCCCCGCCCCGCGCGCACCTCGGTGCACGGGCGGCTGCCTGGCTGACGGCGGCTGAGGAGCCTGCGCCCCCCTCACTGCTGGCCGAATCGCACGCGGCCGAGGCCGGCGCTGCGACGGCGGCTGGCCTCTGACTTGGCCAGCACCACCTCGAGCCTGCAGGGGACGATACGCAGGGGCCGCGGCGCGAACGTTAGCACGACGCAGTACCTCAAACTGTTCGCGCAGCGCCCTCTGGTTATTCACCAGGGTGACCGTCTCCTGGAGGTGGCGACATCCCTCACCTCCAAAAAGACCAGGACCCGTCATAGGCGTACGGAGTAGCCTATTATACAGGTCCTGAGACGGGCACAGATTGTCCAGGGCAAATGTGCGTCTTGCCCTGACACTCCTGGTCACCGCCCGCGTCATACAGTCCAGCGCCAGGTTAATACCATCCTGGATGGTTCGCTGGACCGCGAGCGGGCCTGGCTGGCGCGACGCGGATGCCGTTACTACCCCCTGTAACAGCTGGGAGACGTGGGACAGAGCGGCAATCGAAGCCCTCCCACTCTCCTCCGCATCACGCAACGCGGTATTCGCCGAACGCAACGCGTTCGCGCACAAGACCCCCGCGTCAGAACGGGATCCTGGCCGCGTATCCTCACCCAAAGCCGCGCGGTCATCCACGCTGGGCTTGGGTACCACACCGTACCGCTGGTAGTCCAGGGGCACGATGCGACAACGCCTGGCCACCTCGCGAGGGGCCTTCGCGAGACGTCCACTCGTGTTAATGGACGCCTCCGCCGCCTTGAACATGTCAACGACATGCTCCGCCAGCGGCAGAGAAGGCATAGCGTTAGCAGTTGGTTTCCCAGCTAACCACGGCGTGTGAACACGGTGGCTAGCCGACTGCTCCACGGGCAGATCAGGCCTAACGCTCACCAACCACTGGCAAGCGTCATACCAATCCTCCTCCGTGGCTAACTGCGAGCGCTCTACAAGACGGGGTCCTTCGTCTTCCTCCTGAGCGCAAGCAGTAGAGCTTGACGGCGGGTACGCTGATACACCTGGCAAGCCAGGGAAAACATGCGGGCCTGACAGCACCGGCATGAGAATATCACTGGTTTGACCAGGAGCAGGCACCGCGGTAGAGCGCGGGGTATATATAGCCCTACCACGGGCCCGGCCAGCACCAGCTACACTCTCGGCAAGCCGAGGTATGCGGTACCGCTGGCCATCAGCAGCGCCCTGGGCCACCACCTGAACCGCGGACCTTACTCCAGGGTGAGTAATACCGTGGAAAAAAGCGCCTGTATTCCCCGCGAGGGGTGCACAAACGTCTTCATCCATGTCCGCGTCGTCAGACGGCGACCCTAGCAGGTAATCCTCATCACCCTGGTCAGAAAGATTAGACCCCGGGTCAGCAAAGAGAGCTAACCCGGGCTGACCAGGAACGGTGCCATAGGAGGTACTGGCCACCGCGGCGTGCGGATACCCCTGGACTGATAAGCAGCCAGCGGGTTCCAGCGACAACCGTCCACGGTCCCCTATCGGCGCGGCAATAAGCCTGCTGCCAGGGCCGTGGAACGCCCCCTCTAATGGGGCCACCTCTGAATCGTCGGACAACGGAAGCGGACTAAGGAAAATCGATCCAGAGGCGGGGATTACCTGCTCCGAAGCCGATGATGAGGACAATAAAGGATCTGGTCCAGGAAGCATGCCACGAAGCAACCCTGGAACCAAATCTTTTATTGTCCTCTTCATCTCTCCCAACATCTCGGTCCGGAAGGTCTCCATATCCACCGCGGACGAGACCTTCCCCTTACCCTTCTTACTTACAACCTCTCGTTTCCGCTTCTTCTTCTTCTTCTCCTCCACTACCACCTTGTCCGTCGCCTGTAAGCAGCACAAGAATTCGGACATTAACTCGCCCCCCCAGTGCTTACATATGTCACAATTAATCAATGGACCACAAGGGCTACATCGATAACACAGATGCGGCCAGAACTTCACATGCATAAAACGTCCACAGGACGCGCAACCCGGTCCCTGAAACAGGGCAAAGGACAAGGAGTATGAGCAACTAGTTAAGCTTAGAAACTCAATCCAACTCAAGGAGAAGGAAAAACGATCATAAAGATCAATATACATCAAAAACCAGCCTAGCGCTTGAATTGCTAATAAATACATAGCCAGCTGATTATGACGTCATTAATCCCGTGACAGGAAAAATTCGATCCCAACAAAACATCCAAGTGCAAAGACGAATTGTATGCTGAATGGATAAGTTGACTACACAACCATCAGATACATATAGATAACTCTTTACTGGCAAAATAAACGAAATCTAGGATTTCTTTTTTCACGAGAGAGTTGATACTTACCTCCCTAGATACTTTTGATATTGCTAAATATCGGCTTTCACTCAATAAAACACTCAGATTAAAAACAGTTAGGTGCCCCTACTGGGCAGGGAGTCAGAGGTAGTCCGGCGGATGCTCGCCCCACCACCGCGCATGCGCCGACTACTACTTCCTCTGGCTCATTTATTGGCTAACACATGCAACTACCAAGAGCCTGAAGACCGAGCCTCTGTGGGGCGGAGAGGCCGGGTCAGTATCTAGGGAGGTAAGTATCAACTCTCTCGTGAAAAAAGAAATCCTAGATTTCGTTTATTTCACATCAAGAGTATACTTACCTCCCTAATACTTTTGATATTGCCAGAATTCGAAAGTGAATCTGGCGGGAGGGAGGCGAGGTCAAAAGACCAGCTCTTCCCTATACGCTTTCAAGCGTTTTAAGGCACTTATGACGTCTGAAACTGTGTGAAAACACAGTCAGGATTAGATAAACCATCGGATAACACAACCGATGCCTGAGAGATGACCGATTTGTCATATGCGCTCCCCCCCCTCCCTTGGGAGGAAGATTAAATGACCTCAATGTCCTACACGCTCTCTTCGTACTAGTGCTAAGTACTATAGGACAGAGACGAAAAGGCTCCATTTTCGTATACTCTCTATAAAGAACCACAACCCACATAAATCATCACCATATTAATAACACTGGGTAACGTGACAATACAAACAATGAACAACACATGAACAAGACTGACCTTGTTGTCCTAGGAAGCTGTCATCATGACTCCAGCAGAGAAGGATGATACAGTCCCGACAAGTGGTTGTCACCGTCGCTGAATGGCGAAGTATATAAGCAATGCGGAGGCACTCTTCACAAACATAAAGCGGTTATTGTTTCAAAATCGACAAGGCGAGAGGGTTAGAGGTGTCACGGAGGTAATGGTCTGTAAAACTAGACTCACAGTGCCACTGAGCCACTGACATAATATCATCCACAGGGACCCCATTAAAAAGGGCAGTGGATGTCACGACACCGCGGACACTGTGAGCCTTGGCCACGTCAACCTGTCGCCCGGTGGCGGATTTGTGACAAAATTGAATACATTCCACAATCCACCTAGAAATGGTGTCCTTAGACGCCCTACCATGGGGTTCAATATATGACAACCATAACGCTGACTGGTCGGTACGCCACTCCGAAGTACGCTGTTTGTACCGGAGCAGCGCCCGTACGGGGCACCATACTTTAGAATTAGGATCATATCTAGTTAAAGATGGCAAAAAAATAGGTTGACCTGGATATTTCAATGACTGATTTTTAGACAAGAAATTAATCCTAGGTAGAAGCTTAAGGCCTTCCCCTGTAACCACAAAACGGTCAACCTCGGCTGATAAGGCGTGAATTTCACTCCTACGCCTAGCCGAGGCCGCAGCAATTAAAAATACAGTTTTAAGAGTTAACATTTTCATAGAAATGGAACTAAGTGGTTCAAAAGGCTTATCACCTAGTACCTGGAGCACCAGTGATAAACTCCAAGACGGAATCAGTGGAGGATTCCTTGGTCTTAGATTGCCCATGCCTTTAATTAATACATTTAATGTACTTACTTCATCACTCCCCCTATTAGCCAAGCAAGGAATAACAGTCATTAAAGCTGACTTATAACCAGCAATAGAGTTAGGCTTGAGGCTATAGGCATCATATAGGTGACAGAGGAAATCAGCCACTACCTGAATAGATGATTCCATTGGATCAATACATCTTTTTGAGCACCATTCTGCAAATCTGTTGATTTTATAATTATATGCTCTGGAGGTTGACCCCCTCCTGGCTTTGGCCATAAACATGGCCGCTTGCTCAGAAAAGCCCTCCTTAATTCTAGATTCCTTGACAACATCCACGCAGTCAATCGGAACATTGACGGATTGTCGTGAAGGGCCTTGCCCTGGAAGATAAGGTTGTCCATCAGAGGCAGCGGAACCGGATTGCAGACCAGAAGGTCCAGCAGATCCGTATACCACGATCGGCTTGGCCAATCCGGGGCGATCAGAAGCACTTGGCACTCCTGCTGCCTGATTTTCTGAAGCACCTTTGGAATCAGGATTGCTGGGGGGAATGCGTATGCATACATTCCCTCCCAGCTGATAGCTAACGCATCTGTTGCGAAAGCGCTTGGGTCTGGAATCGGAGAGACGTACGTCGTCATCTTCGCATTCTTCTTCATCGCGAACAAATCTATGTTGGGTTTCCCCCAATGGTCGAACAGACGATCCGCCACACATTGATTTAGTTGCCATTCCGTGGGTAAAACACTCATCCTTCGGCTCAATGAGTCTGCTAGCAGATTTAACCTCCCCGGAATATGAACTGCTTTCAAGGTGATCCCATGATCCAGGCACCAACAAAGCAGTCCCCATGTCATCATACAGAGACTGGGCGACTTCGTTCCGCCCTGGCGGTTTATGTAAGTCACTACTGTTGAGTTGTCTGAACGAATTAGAACAATCTTGCCCTGAACTTTCTGTAAGAAATGTTCCAGGCCCAGGACTACTGCTCTTAGCTCTAGTAGATTGATATGTTCCTTGGACTGATCCAGATCCCAAAGCCCTGATACTGTGGACTCTTCCAGACAAGCTCCCCACCCCTCCATCGATGCATCTGTATACACAGTCACCTGAGGGTGGGGAGGGGTTAGCAAAACCCCCAGCAAGAGATTCTCTGTATTCAACCACCATTGCAGGTGGTGAATCAGAGGCGCCAACACCGGCACGTTCGAGTCCAGCGAACCTGAACTCTGGGTCCACTGTGTCATGAGAAACAACTGGATCGGACGCCTGCGCAAGGCGGCCTGTGGAATGACTGGTTCCAAAGAAACCATCAAGCCCAGCATTCTCAAGTAAACCCGTGCCAGGACATGACGACTGTCGCACACCGACTGAATTACCGAGATGAGTACTTGAACCCTCTCCTGAGTGGGGTACACATACCCCGTCTCCAGATCGAAGAACATGCCCAGGTAAACAAACTTCTGGGATGGAGTTAGCTCTGATTTCGGGAAATTGATTATCCAGCCCAAATCCGAGAGAGTTTTCAAAACAATCACCAGATTGGCGGACAACGCTTCCCGGGTGTGTGCTTTCAATAGCCAGTCGTCTATGTACGTGTGGACTGCTATGCTTCTCCTGCGGAGGTATGCAGTGATCGCGAGAACCACACGGGTGAAGACCCGAGGAGCCGTGGAAATTCCGAAGGGTAACACCCTGAATTCCCACCGCCGGCCCTGAAATGCAAATCTCAGGAATCGACGGAAACTCCTCTCTATGGGAATGTGGAAATAAGCATCCTTCAAATCTATCGATGCTGTCCACATCCCTCGCTCTAACCCCGCCAACACCGAGCGCACAGTCTCCATCTTGAAACTGGGTGTCTCGATGAACTTGTTCAACGGCTTGAGGTTGAGAATCGGCCTCCACCCTCCGGTGTTTTTTGTTACTAAGAACAGGGTTGAATAGAAGCCCGGGCACCTCTGTGCCGGCTGAATGGCTTCTTTTAGTATGAGGGAATTTATTTCCTCCTCTATACACAACCTCTGATCCGGATCCCGTGGAATGGGAGTCCAGATCGGCGCGAGAGACAGTCGCGATGGCGGGCCTGTCACCCAGTCGGGACGATACCCGACCGAAAGCCATCGCAAGACTAAACGGTCCTGAGTCAACCGCTTCCACTCTGGCAAGCGGGCGGCCAAACGGCCGCCCACCGGTCCACCTAGGGATAGAGGTGGACATAAGGAGGGCCAGAGTGGCACTGTTCTCTCGGCCTGTAACACCGGAGTGGTTCCCACCGCGGTAACCAGGCCATCAGGCCCGATTACCGCGACCAGATCCCCGCGCGCCCCGCCCAGCGCCGCGCGCACCACGGTGCGCGGGCTGCTGTCTGGCTGGGTGCGGCTGGGGAGCCTGCGCCCCCCTCACTGCTGGCCGAATCGCCCGTGGCCTAGGCCTACGTTGCGACGGTGGCTGGCCCCTGACCTGGCCAGCACCACCTCGAGCCTGCAGAGGACGATACGCAGGGGGTGCCGCGCGAACACGCTCCCGCCGGAGCACCTCAAACTGTTCCCGCAGCGCCCTCTGGTTATTAACCAGAGTGACCGTCTCCTGGAGGTGCCTGCATCCCTCACCTCCAAAGAGACCAGGACCTGTCATAGGCGTCCGCAGCAGCCTATTATACAGGTCCTGGGACGGGCACAGATTGTCAAGTGCAAACGTGCGCCGCGCCCGGACACTTCTGGTTACCGCCCGCGTCAAACAGTCCAAAGCCAGGTTGATACCATCCTGAATGGCTCTCTGGACTGTCACCGGGCTAGGTTGGCGTGATGCGGAAGCCGCTACCACCCCTTGTAGCAGCTGGGAAACGTGGGATAGAGCGGCAATCGACGCTCTCCCACTCTCCTCCGCATCCCGCAGCGCGGCATTTGCCGAACGCAACGCGTTCGAGCACAAGACTCCCGTGTCAGAACGGGAGCCTGGCCGCGCATCTTCGCCCAAAGCCGCGCGATCATCCACGCTCGGCTTTGGCACCACACCGTACCGCTGGTAATCCAGGGGCACGATGCGGCACCGCTTCGCCACCCTCGCGAGGGGCCTTCGCGAGACGTCCATTCACCTTAATGGACGCCTCTGCCGCTTCGAACATGTCCACGACATGCTCAGCAAGCGGCAGAGATGGCATAGCGGTAGCCGCCGGCCTACCAGCTAACCACGGCCTATGGTCACGCTGGCTAGCCGGCAGCTCCACGGGTAGATCTGGCCGAACACTCACCAGCCACTGGCAAGCGTCCGACCAATCCTCCTCCGTGGCTAACTGCGAGCGCTCTACTAGACGAGGGCCTTCGTCTTCCTCCAGAGCACTCGCAGTTGATGTCGACGGCGGGTAAGCTGATACCCCTGGCAAGCCTGGAAAAGCATGCGGGCCCGAGAGAGCAGGCATGCTAAAATCCGCGGCTTGACCAGGAGCAGGCGCCGTGGCAGAGCGCGGGGTAAACACCGCTCTACCACGGGTCTGACCAGCACCAGCCATACCATCGGCAAGCCGAGGTATGCGGTATCCGTGGTCAACAGCACCGCCCGGGGACACCCTCTGGACCGTGAAATCTACTCCTGCGTGAGTAGAACCATGGAACACGTCGCCTGCATTCCCCGCGAGGGGTGCACAGACGTCGTATTCCATGGCCACGTCCTCAGACGGCGACCCCAGCAGGAGATCCTCTTCTTCCTGGCCAGAAAGATTAGACTCCGGGTCAGCAAAGAAAGCTAACCCGGACTGGCCAGGAAAGGTGCCATAGGAGGGTTTGGCACCTTCGGCGCGCGGATACCCGGGGTCTGATGAGCAGACCGCGGGTCCCAGCAACAACCGTTGTCCACGGCCCCTCGGCGCGGCGCCATGCCTGCTGCCAGGGCCTTGGACTGCCCCCAACAAAGGGGCCACCTCTGAATCCACAACCGGACCGGACCTAAAGAGACCGGATTCAGAGGCGGGGATCACCTGCTCGTAAGCAGATGCCGAGGACAACAAAGGAGCTGGCCCAGGGAGCATGCCACGAAGCAACTCTGGGACCAGATCCTTTATTGTCCTCTGCATCTCTTGCAACATTTCGGACCTGAAGGCCTCCATATCCACCGCGGATGAGGCCTTCTTCTTACCCTTCTTACACACTTTCTCCTTCTTCTTCCTCTCTTCCTCCATTACCTTCTCCCTTGCCTGCAATGCGAGAAAATCAGACATTAATTCGCCCCCCCATAGCTTACATACGTCGCACTTCAGCAACGGTCCACAGGGACTGCAGCTGAAGCACAAGTGCGGGACGAAGCGGCTTTTCAGAAACCTCCCGCAGGACGGGCAACCAGGTCTCTGAAACAGGACAAAGGACAGGGACAATGAGCAAGGTAGTTAAGGTTAGCAAACTCAAAACCAACTAAAAAGAGAGGACAGGATCTCAAGATCAGAAATCAAGAAGAACCAGCCATGGACAAAACGTTAATTGTTAATAAAAAAGGCCAAGGCCGATTATGACGTCATCACTCTCGTGACCAAATTAATCGATCCGCAACAAGCACCAAGAGCAAGAACGAATTGTATAAGTAAAAACGGAACATTTCCGTTGAATTGGCATTTCGAGTACACAACAATCAGATACAGAGATAACTCCTTCCAATTCTAGTATTGGCAAAAAGGGAAATTATCTCCCCTTTTGTTTACATTATAATTAGATACCTGATCCTTGTATAGACAAACCATCCAACGTGATGAACCGGAGAACTCCACCATAGTACGCCTCTACATTCTCTCCACCTCAGGGGAAGGAATTGGAGCAAGAGGGCAAAGTGAGAAGACCTTTATAACAGGCCTCCAACTCACTGAACATAGATCTTTTGGTTAGATAACCTAACAGTATTAGTAGGAAATGGAACCGTGGTGGAGAGAAAACATATCCTCTTGTGCCGAAAAGTCCACCAAAGCTTCTATGCGATACCTGTGGACAAAACACAAAGAGAAATGAGACATATGAAGCACCATGTTGTAAAAACCCAACATAATCAGGCGCTAATCACGGTAAGCGCGAGTCCCGGAAATACATTAAACCGGGACAAAACACGCTAGCATATCAAAGAATTCACCTGATAAAGCGATCCCGCTCCTTCTAGAGGCGAATCCTCCCTTTCCGACATGCTTCCACCAAAAATAAACGTCAAACGTGAGCGAAAAACAAGGCAACGCGCAGAAAAGTATGAAAACAACAAAACCGCATGTAACCCTTTGCCAATAAATGAGCAAAGAGGAAGTAGTAGTCGGCGCATGCGCGGTGGTGGGGCGAGCATCCGCCGGACTACCTCTGACTCCCTGCCCAGTAGGGGCACCTAACTGTTTTTAATCTGAGTGTTTTATTGAGTGAAAGCCGATATTTAGCAATATCAAAAGTATCTAGGGAGGTAAGTATACTCTTGATGTGAAAATGTTAATTATCTCCCTTTGATTGTTTACAATAATTAACATCACCACATTATCAATAACTAGATACCTGACACTTTGTATAGACAAACCATCCAACGTAATGAACCGGAAACTCCACCATCAGCACGCCTCTTAACTCTCTCCACCTCATGGGGAAGGAATTGGAACAAGAGGGCAAAGTGAGAAGACCTTTATACCAGGCCTCCAACTCACTGGGCATAATTTTTCATTTGGTTAGATAACCTAACAGTGTTAGTAGGAAATGGAACCATGGTGGAGAGAATACTAATTCTCTGGTACTGTGACGTCACAACCTAGCGTCATACAGACCTGTGGACAGAAACAGAAAGAGAAATTAGCCCTAGGTAGCACCGAGTTGACCTAAACCAACTAACTAAGGCGCTTATCACGGTAAACGCGAGTCCCGGAAACACAATACACCGGGAAGAAAACTCGCTAATTTTACTAGAAGTCACCTGATTTAAAGGTCCTCCGTCCTCCTGTGGCGAAGTGTACCCTCCTGCCATCCAAATCAGATACTATCACTCCAAAATATACACCAATTAACAGTTTAAGAGTAAGAAAAGCTTATGACTCAAAAAGACATGTGTGTTCTCTTTGCCAATAATCTAGCAAAGAGGAAGTGCTAGTCTGCGCATGCGCGGTGGTGGGGCTGGCATCCGCCAGACTACGCTCTGACTCCCTGCCCAGTAGGGGCACCTAACTGTTTTAAATCTGAGTGTTTATTGAGTGAAAGCCAATATTTAGCAATATCAAAAGTATTAGGGAGGTAAGTATACTCTTGAAGTGAAAACAACACACTCTTGCTGCTTGACAGCAGGGTACAACAACAGCCACCAATTTTCTCACCTCCTGTGCAGGTATTCGCCTCATCTTAGCAGCTGGGGTGCCAGGTCTGGGGAAGAACTGATTTATGAACAAACTCGGGAATCGATATTCTTCAACCAAGTCAAGTGTCTCTTGGAAGTCCTGTAGAATCAAGCAATCAGAAATTATACATTGCAGCTCAGAAATAATGTAACATGTTTCCAAAGCAAAAGAAAACATACTTTTGGATAATATGAACATAATTGGATAGGAAGACATTGCTGCCTAACAATATTTCTTACTAACTAACATGTTCCTATTTTTGTTTTGGAAACTGTCTGATCTTTACTGCATGGCCAAAACCTCTTGTGTTAAATTGTGCATTAAATTGGATAGGTAGTTTCTGAGATATCGATAGGTCCAGAATTTGATACGATCTGGAGAGAGATCTTTAAATTCAGATCATGACCAAAGTCTGGAAATCCTAGTCAATCGTGTTAAGATGAGCTAAATAAATAGTTTCAAATACAGCTGCGGAGAAACACACAGAGATGTACAATAACCTGAGATGAGTTTTTGCATTTAAAAGGCTGATAGGCACAAAATCCTGGACCTCTAAAGGTGAATCCTTCAAAAGGTACATCTACTAGAGCTGGGCGGTATTGGTATTTACATGATGGTATCGGTACCATGAAAAAATACCGCGATACCACGGTATACTGTCATCTGAGCTTGGGGCATGCCAAGAAATTAGAACAATTTTTCCCATTTCCTTTTCACTTCCATCTCCAATCAACGGTAAATATAGGCAAAATAAATAAATCGGCTTCCTGATTTAGAGAAGAAAAACATTATGGCTATTGCGACTGTTTAGTTTCACGATTTTATTAGGTCACTATTTTTATTGACGTAATATCATTCACGGGAATATTGGTCAAAGGGTGTGGTCGACTCCCTAATTATAACCCGCTGTTTGAGACATTGGGGGGCGTTATTTTCAATCCGGCTTGTTCTTGCTATTAATGAGTGCGACCAGCAAACAGCAAATTTTATTTTGACAGTCGAGCGCTTTGATAAACAGAATCCAAACAAAATCCGTGAGTATTTAAACACGGTGAGTGTTGTACTCTTTTATTTCTGTTGGCGTCGTATATTCGGTAACTCGCGAAAACAGGCCTATACACATACATATAACACGACATTGAATATAGCCGATTCCAAAGCTTCTGATAATTACCGAGTACCCGATGTGCCGACTAAAAAAAACATCCGCTTTTGTTTCTACGAGAATTCTTAATACTTACCAGATGTACTATTATGATTATGTCTATTATCTAGTCTAGCTCAAAATAAACAATTAAAACTCTGCACTCTCTTGGTCCTGCCCATACTGTGTCCGGGAATACCATAGCCCCAGGTACCGAGTCAATTCCCAATCACAGTCAGATTCGGCTTATATTTGCCTTGACAAATAGCGAAAGCAGCTCAGCTTCACCTCAGCGGGGCGGCTGAGACAGGGCCATAGTACATATGGTAAGTATTAAGAATTCTCATAGAAACAAAAGCGGATGCTTTTTTGATTCTACTTCGAATAATACTTACCAGATGTACTATTATGATAAACTCCGGATTTCAACAGCCAAGAAATACCGGTGGGAGGAGGTGAGGCTCGAACCAGCACTCATCTACCATCCGACAGAGAAGGTTGTGAAGAGACTAGAACCCTGGCATACACTTGGGTTCTGCCATCTGACTCATAGAGTGCTAAACTTCCATGGTCTAGACCGCGCTCCCCCCCTCTTTTGTCCACACAAAATCCAGAGGCTGTCGAAAAGGGGATGCAACACCCACCAGACCCGTGTCAGCCCCAAGTCTCAGCTAGGGCAGTCCAGTAGAGTGCAAAGAAGCTACTACAACTTCTAATTTTGAAAAAATATCAGTATATCGATTAAGTTTTCAAATTGGAATGAGTCTACTGTCTGTTTGAGAGGATAAGTATACTCTTACACCAGACTATTTACCTAAGCAGTCTGGTATTTTGACTGTAAGTAAATTATTTATAGTCACTTAATTAATGTAAACACTCACCATTTTGAGTGCTTGGTCTTTTAGATCATCACAGGAGCTCGGCCCAATCCACGGTCGTTCTCAGGTCATGTGCATGGCCATTGTTCAGTGAAAGTGGAAGAACTTGTGATGTGTGCGAAATAGTGGTCGGATGTGGCTTAGTTCAGATTCGATAAATTGGCGACAGCTACAGGATTAAATGCGCTTGAGATGTTGCTAAGGTAGAAATCAGTAAATGACGACTCAGCATGCCATTGTGCTACAGACATCACCTCCTCTAATGAGACACCCTTATAAAGGGCCGATGATGCTGCGAGTGCTCGGACCTGATCGGCATTCGCATGATCAATCTGCTTTCCTGTAGCGATTTTGTGCGACATCTGAATAGCATCGACTATCCAACGAGAAATGGTACGTGTATCTTTCGAGGCGCGCAAATGAGGAGCTTTGAGACATAACCACAGAGATTTCGGGTCATCTCTCCACTCCTCAGTAGGTTTTATAATACATTTTCAGACATCTGACAGGACACCAAGCAGATGAATTTGGGTCATGTCTAGTTAAACTTGGCAAATTGATCAGCTGTCCTGGATATTTAAGTGACTGATTCTTTGCCAGGAAACAAAGACGTGGAAGTAGTCTTAAACCTTCACCCGTGATAACAAACGGTCTTGTTCAGCAGAAAGCGCATGAATTTCGCTTCTCCTTCTCGCCGACGCTGCTGCAACCAAGAAAGCTGATTTAATAGTTAACAGTTTAATGTCTATAGATCTAATTGGTTCAAAGGGAGCCTGCCCTAAAACCTGTAGAACAAGAGATAGATTCCATGCTGGGATAGGGATTGGCTGTCTAGGTCGCAGATTGCTCATTCCTTAAATAACTTCATTTAAAGTGTCATTTTCCACTCCTTCAATGACCAGACTGGGAATGACTGAAGCTAATGCAGACTTATATGCTGCTAGGGTTGAAGGTAGAAGTTTGTCAACTTCGTATAAATGACAGATAAAATCTGCTACGTGTTGAACAGATGCAGAAAAGGGATCAATATCTCTTCCCTTACACAACTCTGCAAATTTGTTGATTCTCTAATTATGTGTTTTAGTGGTTGATCCTCTTCTGGCTGAAGCGACAAACTTCGCTGCTTGTTCAGAAAAGCCACCCTTAATTGCACGCTGCTTGATAACATCAATGCAGTCAATTTGAACATTTCTGGTCTGTCGTGGAAGTACAGAGCCCCTGTTCTGAGAGATTAGATCTCTTCTGTCTGGAAGAGGGATTGGATTGCAGACCAGAAGGTCCAGCAGATCCGTAAACTATGATCGGCGTGGCCAATAAGGGGCGATCAGTAGTACTTGGCACATACCCTCTCTTATCTTTGCCAGAACATTTGGGATGAGAATCGTTGGAGGATATGCATACGCGTACATTCATTTCCAACTTATCGCCAGTGCGTCTACCGCTAGAGCTAGCAGGTCCGAGATCGGTGACACGTATGAGACCATCTTTGCATTTTGTTTCATCGCAAACAGGTCCACATTTGGCTTGCCCCAATGTTTGAATAGAACCTCCGCTACCGATTGGTTCAGCTGCCATTCCGTCAGACAACAAACCGTCCTTCGACTGAGAGCATCCGCTAAGATGTTCAGTCTTCGTGGAATGTGTGCTGCCCGAAGAATAACATTCCTCTCTTGGCACCACAGCAGAAGGTTCCAAATCATCATGCGCAACTCCGGTGATCTTGTTCACCTTGGCGGTTTAAATAAGACACCACTGTTGAGTTGTCTGTCCTTATTAGGACAATCTTGTCTCGGATTAAGCTCTCGAATTTTCGAGGTGCTAATGTCACTGCTAATAATTCGAGAACATTGATGTTTCTGCGCATTGATCCGATCCCATTCCCCTGACTGATCATCCAATACCGCTCCCCAACCCGTTGTCGATGCATCTGTGAAGATGGACATCTGTGGTTGAGCAGGTTGTAGAGGAACACCTCGCAGGAGATTCTGTTCTGATAACCACCACTGAAGATGGAATATCAATGGCTCTTTTACTGGAATTTTCAGAGATAACGGATCCGTTCTCTGAGACCAGAATGACATTAGATACATCTGAATCGGCCTGCGCCTGAGTGCCGCACAAGGAACCACTTTCTCCAGAGAGACTAGTAAACCCAGTATCCTGAGAAATTGGCGCGCCGTCAGAAAAGCTCCTAGAGAAACTGACTTCAGAACTGCAATCAAACTCTTGACTCTGCTCTCCGCCGGAAAAGCTACGCCGTCCCTGAGGTTAAAAAATATTCCCAGATAAACAAACACCTGGGATGGAGTCAATTCTGATTTCTCTAGATTCACAATTCATCCTAGATCCTTTAGTAAGGCTAGGACTACCTGCAGATTGTTGCGCAGAGTGACTGGATTCCCCGCCTTCAGCAGCCAGTCGTCTATGTAAGTATGAACAGCTATGTTTCTCCTGCGAAGATAAGAAGTCATGGCGAGAACCACTTTGGTGAAGATCCTCGGTGCTGTGGCCAGGCTGAATGGAAGCGCATTGAATTCCCAAACATTGTCTTGGAATGCAAAGCGAAGGTATTTCTGAAAAGGAATTGACATTGGAATATGAAAATATGCATCCTTCAAATCTATCGACACTGCCCACATGCCTTTTCTCAGCCCTGACATCACCGCTGCTACAATATCCATCTGAAATTTTGGAGAAAGAATAAATTTGTTCAACGGTTTGAGATTGAGAATTGGTCTCCATCCTCCGGTACGTTTCGGAATGAGGAACATCATCGAATAGAAGCCTAGGGAGGACTGATTGCGGACTAGATGAATCGCGTTCTTCCGCTGAAGGGATTCTATTTCTGAGCAAATGGCATCTAGACGATCGGATTCCCTTGGAACGGGAGTCCACACTGGAGTCGATGTTAACGGAACTAATGATTGATGGATGAGCCAGTCCGGTTCGTAGCCGTTTCTTAACCACTGACAGACTAAACAATCTCGCACGAGCTGTTCCCATTGGCTTGAGAACAGTTGAAGTCTGGCTCTGACGGTAGGAATCTGCACACAGCTGGCGGGCGAGTTTGCACGAAAAGACGCTAAATCGCTTGGGTGAAAATTCTCGACTCCCTTCATTCCTGACGTCACCGGAACAGATTCTGTCGGAAACCCATCAGGACCGGCCTCCACGGCCGCCCCGCGGCTTCTTGGAATATGACGGCCCGGAACCGCCGCCATGGCTATCCTTACGGCAAGCGCCGTGGCCCGAACCGCCACCCTTCCTGTCGTCCTCATATGGCCTCTTATTAGAGGACTTGTATGGGGACGAACGGCCAGGTCCCTGTGATCCGGATGCCCGATGGACATCACGGCCAGAAGGACCGAAGGGTGATCTTTGGCGCTGCCTCTGCTGCTCGTGCCGATGCTGTTTGTAGGACTGCTGCGGCTGTGTCCTCTTAGTCGACTTCCACGACTTGCCGACTACTTCCTGTTCAGCAACCATTGACGCGACCTTGGATAAGGCTTGTCGTGCCGAGCCGCCGAACAAGCCTGGACCAATGAAAGGAGCAGAAGATAACACAGCCCTCATCTCAGGCCCTGGTTCTACACAATCGAGAACCATTCTCCGTCGCTCCACCAACGATCTAGTGATCACCCTGGCCTGGAAATCCTGGGACAAGCGCATGGTGTCCCGAACAACTCCGGGAGCAGCCTCTGGCACTTGTCCACCTTCCGCCGTGCAGGCCAGCATACCCTGCAGGACGGTACATCCATGCGAGAGTGCAGCCATGGCTGCCCTCGCCGCATCTTCAATGAGCGTCAGCTCATTAAACGGATCTTTATTGGCTTGGGAAACTAATCCGTTCCATCGCCGGATCACGCTGAGATCCTTGATCCGATGCCAATCTGAGATGGTCGGACATCCAGCCAAGGACCTGCACCCACTCAGCTTCAGTGCAGAAAAAGGATTCATCTATCAATGGACTACCGTTTTCATCCTCCTTCTCACCCTTGAATGAGTAGGCCACCGACGATCCATGCTGAGAACTATGGCCCGCACTTCTACCAACATGAGGCGCGTCCATAGCCCGACTACTAGCGGCACCGGTGTCCAACGAATTGCCGGACACGGATTCACCGCAGTCCATCGGCTCCAGCACGGGAGGCGGGATTACAGCCGCTTTTACCACAGTAGATGCCGGCACTCCGACAGGAGCCGCACCTAACGCCGCCGGGATGCCGCTAGGAACCGCAAAACACGGCTCCAATGACAACGCGGGTTGAACGAAATCCGGGTGGAAAATGCCCGACGGAACGTCGACATCACCACTCGCTTGGCAAACCCGTACAAATCCTGAGGGAGATCCCTGGGATGTACTAGGCATAGCCGTCAGCGAAATATCCGGCATGCCAGAATCTTCCATTAGCAGAAGATCTTCCTCCTCGTCTTGTCCCTCGCGATTCTCTCGAAGCGCGCACGATGATCACGATCAAATTCAGCCACCATTTCCGACGACCACTTGGCGCACACATCACACGGACTTCCCACCTTGCACTTCGCGCAAGCCACACAATGATGGCCTGAGTACTTGCGCTTCCTGAACCTGTTGCATTTGTGGCACAACCTGTCCTGGTTCTTGGCTTTCTGCGAACACAGAGAAGAATTAAAATGCTGCACATGACAAACGATGATGAGCAATACGCACAATTGACTTGATTGTAAAATAGAATTACTTAGAAACATTAACTTTCTCTTAAATTAATGATAATGAAGCCTTTATGCAGGAAATATTTGAAACCTTTTTGAGTGAAAATTAATAAACATAACTTGGAAGTTAACTAACGTTAATACAGCCAAGAAATAAACGCTGATTGCTACAAACACCCTCGACAATGAAGCGAGAGCTAAAAATCGTCATAAACAGAGTGCATAGACACGTCAAGACAAAGCGAAAACATTAATCATGGGCGCCGCCATCTTGGCTAAGGGCGCATCCATCTTGGAAGGAACTGAGTCACAAGAGAAATTAACTGAGTACCCGGATAAGATTAAAAAGTTAACGGGTACCGGCCGACTCCAACAATGGATACCATTTTAAAATAATGTGCCAAGTTAAGGAAATTTCAAACAGTCATTACGGCATGAATGTATAAATTCTAGATTGATACAACCTGCCCGTGTGATGATTTTCCTTTATCCTCCATCCTTCCAGCAATGAATTCAGCAAACAACCGCTAATTCCGTAAATAATCGCAAAAAACACGACTAGCATGTGAGAGCAAAATAGATGAATCTGACTGTGATTGGGAATTGACTCTGTACCTGGGGCTATGGTATTCCCGGACACAGTATGGGCAGGACCAGGAGAGTGCGGAGTTTTAATTGTTTATTTTGAGCTAGACTAGATAATAGACATTATCATAATAGTACATCTGGTATGTATTATTCGAAGTAGAATCATTACTCGCCATGCTTCACGTGAACAATGCGTGTAAAAAGCTATTTCTGCGAACTTCCGACGTGTAGCCAGTTGAAAAATGAATTACAAAAACTAAAACACTATAATTTTTAGGTCTCATTACTTAAACTGGATTTATTCCGTAATGAAATTTCTTAAAACAAGCCAGAAAAAAACAAAAAAACCGACTTCAACGTTGCTCGTTGTCAATAAATTAACACGTGATCAAAATGGCGCGAGAAAATACTACGTTTTTGTACATTTTCATTGATAAATTCAGCATAGTATTGTATTTTCCCACGGTCTAGTTCATGAACAACCAATCAAATACGTCTTTGCGAGATCGCTGTTGTGTTTGAATAGCACGCAGTTTGTATGTTATTTTGTTATTCAAGCGTGTTTGTTCGGTGACAAAATGCGTGGAATAATAAATTACAAATAATAGAAACGGGAATAGGGAATATATTATAGTGTAATTACTACCAGCGGACGGCCAGATAATGAGTTTAGATGTTTTAAATAAAGCAATTTTACCGTGAGACTTTCAAGACGTACGTTTGACATACAATTCTGCGTGTCATTATTTTGTAATTGACATCTTGATGTTTGTTTTTACAACGACCCTTCCACCTCACTCGACTAATAGTTAGGGATAACTGTATTTTGGCACTATTAGGACCTATTTACCCTGGGTCAAGTCAGATTTTATGAATATATTTCTCAAATATTGCTCACACATTATGGACGGTATTCACGGTATTTGGAAATGTCAACGGTGACGGTATCGGTACACGGTATACCGCGGTCCTCACGGTACCACCATCAGACCGCCCAGCTCTAACATCTACCCATCATAATGAAGCAACCTGCTAAGTTTTATTAAAGTATTTTAAGCGACTCTGTACGAGTGTTTATGAGAAAATGAACAAAAATCATGAATTTTTGCATTAAAGAATTCATTTTCACACAGAATGAACCTATAAAGATGAATACTTCAAAAGGCACATCTGCGTATTATAACTGAGGCATATACCAAGTTTCATTAAAATATCTGAAGCGGTTCTGTATGATATGCTGTTTACGAGATATTGTGGATGGACAAACAGACGGATGAATGGATGGACAGACAGAGAGAGACAGATGGATGCACTGATTACTATAGAGCTACCGCACCTTCAGAACTTTGCGGGAGCCATAAATATATCAACAACGTATGTATTGGACAAATTTGTCCTTGTTATTTTATGACAGCTTATACGCATAGGTATGTGCAGAGTGAGAATTCTTGCCATTCATGTTATTGGACTTTCTTACTGAGGCTGGAATTCAGGTCTAGCGCGTATGAAGGTCTAATTAAGGCCAAAGACGTACAACTCAGGGCACAAAGAGAGATCACTCACCCACACAATACCTCGCTTTACCTGATAAAGATGACCTAAGAAAACATTATGTTGGCTGTGTTTTAAGGTAACAGATGTTCTCACAAGCTTTTAATGTACCCAATATGGAGAACCTATGGAAGCATTCTAACGTTATAACTTGGAAAGAGATATACTTAAATGGACAGATGCTATTTGGTAGAAAAATAGACATGGCCTAATAGAGTGATTCAGTATGTCAAGTATCACATGTCATAATCAAATATGTCACATGTTAGCTGACATCACAATCAAAATGATGCATAACTCCATCATGAAAATCGAAAGGTCTATGTTTTTGATGAATTTACAAGTAAATAAACAACCAATCTGTAGAATGTTTTGAAACTAATTTGGCGGGGAGCTGTAGTGTAAAGTAATAAACATTCTTGAGCCAAACGCATTAGTAGTTTCCGAGACATACATAGATATGGAATTTGATCCGATCCAGATCGTTTCTTTATCCTGAATAACTACCCACATATGAAAACTCTCTTTTAAAGCAACACACTCTATTCTGGTAAAATTTGAGCTAAATCATGGCATTAGTTTTTTAGATGCACCTGTAGACGGGCATATGTGCACAAACATGCATGCACGCGCACACACACACACATGCACACACACACACAGACCTAAATGCAATAACCACTTCCTCTTAGGGGGCGAGTAGCGTATGATACTCGAGGAAATTACGGTAATTGTGTTAATCAAACTTCCATTATCAGGAACTAAAATCACCTGCTCTGTTTCAGTCGGAAAACCACATATCAAGTCTGTTGCAATAGTTACTCCTGGAACTCTGAAAATATAATATAACCATGTTACATTGATACAGCATATTGTGTTCATACTTATTTATATATATGCAAGTATGTACTTCACTGACATATCCATTCATCAATAAACGGCATATTATTAGAATTAAAAGAAATCACAATTTCCGTAATCAGGTCACCATGGCCGTAACCTTTGACCTTCGACCGCAAAATTAATTGTGTTTGGCGGACACCAAAGGAAAATACAAAGGCTCAGTTTGGTGAAGATCCCTTCAGTAGAACCTGGGTTATCATCTGGAAATGCAACTGAACTTCCTTAATTGGTCACTGTGACCTTGACCTTTAATGCCAAAATTAATAGGATTCTTCAGACTCCCATGGACAACACACACGACACGTTTGGTGATAATCACTTCAGTAGTGTTATCATGCAGAAATACAACCCCATTTCCTTATTTGGGTCTCTGTGACCTTGACCTTTTGACATGTTTGAGACCAAAATCAATAGAGTTATCGCCGACTACAAGAGCATCCTATTGCCCAAGTTTCTTGTTGATAGCTTTAGTAGAACCTGAGGTACCGCACAAAACATAAGCCTGGGCAGACAAATGGACAACCAAACAAATGGAAAATACAAACGCTATATACATAAAACCACCACCCCCTCACACAGCCCCACCCATCCCCCATATATTTATAGGAACATAACATGGGACATAAATCTGGAAATCAAAGCTGTCTCTATTTCATTTTGATAATCCAAACAGAGATTGCTTAGTGGATAACTACTTACGTGCAATGTATTTATAATGCATCCTCAATAGAAATTTACACTGAATGTGGTATTCAAACATTCCAACATAACCATGACATACACATATTTGGCCTCAAATTAAGAATTTCATAATTAGAAGTACCTTTCCTTAAGGAAATTAGCGACATGTTTAAAGTCATTGACACAATATTCTCGCTTCATATCCATAAGGACGCTATCTGATGCCGACTGGACTGGCACATGCAGGAATGCATATACGCGTGGATGAATCAGGATTTTTGCCATTTCCTAAAAAAGCAAATTAGAAATGTCTTAGAATTTGAAATTTAGACAGAGTTAATGGAGTTCAAAAAGTAAACCAACTAAGTATACAGAGAACAGTTTTAATTAGATTGTTTCTATCAGTGCCTTGAAGAGTTAGCATGGCTATATATAATATACGATCGTGGAATAATAATCTGGGCCTTAATTGCTCACATGGACCATTGGAATATTAAGTAGACAGACCATGTTCTACATACAGTTTTTGCCAAAATTGCAGCAATTCTGGACAGAGACAAAAATTTTAGGCTTAAAGTACATATTGTTACCCGATGTTTTCTGAGTAATCTTTTAAACAATTTCCCTGTAAAAATGTTTTAAGAATACCATCATAGTCAAGGTTGGTTGAAATTGGCCTAGTCTGACTACTGCAAGCCACCAGACAATAATTTCAATAGGCAATAGCTCTGGATCTGCTGAATATTTTGAAAACAATATGACTGAAAGTTGTTGGTGATTTTTGTTTTCAAAATATTCAGTAGGTTCAGATTTAAACCCCCATGGAAAATGTTGTCTGTAGAAATTCAGCAGGCAGACGGTTAATCATAACCAAATTCCTGGACATTCTTAGAAATCCAAGTTGGACACCCAAAACAGTGAAAATCAGATTCTGTATAAAATGTCTGTAGTCCACCATGATAGGGTGCTTCCAGCCAAGGTTGGTTGAAATTGGTGCTGCTGAGTCATTTAATCAACTTCCTGGATATTTTTGGAAAACTAAGTAGCCACTGAAAAAAATTGATGAATCAAATTTCTGTTTAAGTGTTCTGAAGCCTACCGTTCTATGGTCCTCCTACTTATTTGAAATCAGCCAAGTTTGGTGACTGTATGTGTCAGAGTCTTGAAAACATTGTTTGGATAAAAATTGTCTATGATGTTCAAGAACTATGAAAAGCAGGTCACATTGACTAATTTAGATATAGGGCACATCATTAACCTACACTGTATCCACACACCAAGTTTGGCTAATCTACATTAACAAGAGGCCCAAGGGGCCTATATCGCTCACCTGGACCATAGGCATTTCAACCAGAATGCTCTTTATCAACAAGATGGCCACCAAACCGTTCATCCGACAGTTTCAAAAATTGCAAATTTGAGATCAGAATACCAAAAAAAACACATAAAACCAATTTCGGCCTCAAAATCCATCAAATAAAAAAATCCAATATGGATGCCAAACACTATATTTTGATTGGCCCATGGTGCCCACATTTTTTGACGGATCAACTTCCCTTGAACAAAGTTTAATGGCCCTTAGTCCGTAATCATATCTGCCAAATTTTGTCCCGATCCCTTCAGCGGTTCTGGAGAAGTAATTTCTGCTACAACTAGGTCAACCACGATGGCCGCCGAACCATTTGACCAATCAAGGTCCCTTGAACAAACTTGGTTCAGCTCTTGCCCTAAATCATATTTCACGAGGTTTGCATCAATCCCATACACCGTTTCGAAGATTTTTAGACATTTCTAAAAATCGGCCAAAATCCAAGATGGCTGACAGCCCAATTGGCCGATCGACTTCGTTTGAACAAATTTGAATCGCTATGCCCTAAGGATGCTTCTTGCCAAATATAATTGAAATCAGCCCAGTAGTTCTCGAGAAGAAAACATTTAAAATTTCCCATTGCTTTAGTATGGGAGCTTTTGGCAGGAAAATGATCCAAGATGGCCACCAAACCGTTTATCCGACAGTTTTGAAAATTTCAAATCTGAGCTCAGAATACTCCAAAACATTTACAAAACCAAAATCCATCAAATAAAAAAATCCAATATGGCCGCCAAACATGATATATTTTGATTGGCCCACGGCGGCCATGTTTTTTGACGGATCAAATTCTCTTGAACAAACTTTAATGGCCCTTAGGCCCTAATCATATCTGCCAAATTTCGGCCCGATCCCTTCAGCAGTTCTGGAGAAGTCATTTTCGCTACAACTAGGTTAACCAAGGTGGCCGCCGAACCATTTGACCAATGAAGTTCCCTTGAACAAAGTTGGTTCAGCTCTTGCCCTAGGTCATATTGCATGAGATTTGCATCAATCCCCTAAGCAGTTTCAGAGATTTTTAAAGACATTTTCTAAAATCGGCCTAAATCCAAGATGGCTGCTGGCCAAATTGGCCGATCAGGTTCATTTGAACAAACTTGTATCCCTATGCCCTAAGGATGCTTCCTGCCAAATATAATTGAAATCGGCCCAGTGGTTCTTGAGAAGTCGTTTAAACGAAAAGTTGACGGACAACGGATGGACGACGGATGGTCGCCACGGCATAAGCTCACTTGGTGGACCAATCCCGAACTGTGAGATATGTAGAGCTAAACCAAACCAGTCTTTGCAATGCAACCATGAGGATCGACTTTACGCCTTTGCAATGAACTATGAAACTTGACTTCAAATTTAATTCTGCTTACATAGAAGGCTAGATATATATGGCTTATCAATACACTTATCAGTGAACATGACCTTTGAACTTTTGACTCAAACATTTAGATTTTCGTCAATAACAAATGACACAGTAGCTATGACGTTTTTCTAACACAAGGGTAGCTATATTAACTATTTCTTTTTATTTTCACCATTACTCTGCTTACCTCCAAATGTTCCAAAATATATGGCGGGTTAGTCATACCGAGCCTCATCTTTGCACCTTCAGGAATAGTCTCCACAAGTTGCCATAGCAGCTGTGGTAATGTAACACCAATATCATGGCCATAAGCTCCCAGGTCTTCTGATGTCAACCAGATCTCAACAACGCCCTCTGATAAGGAACATTAATCCAGGCCTTTAACAGCTTAACACTATTTATTCAAGACAATTTCAATTTTCTCATAGTAAATGTCCATTTGCAGAGCAAGAGATTTTATTTTTTAATTTATCTCTGGAATGACTGACTTGGTTATCGATCCAGTCATCTGAGTGGTAAATTTAAAAGAAATAGTTTTCTCAGGAATGACTGGCTCGAATTCAAAAGAAACAGTTTTCTCAGAATCTGCAAATTGACATTTTTCAAGACAACTCATGCCAGTTCAATGAAGGAATCCAGTTTTAGCTATGTCCCACTCATCTCTAGCTAAGCTCCCACCCAAATTAGCTACAGAATATTCAACAGCATATTTATTAAATAGTAAAGCCATACAATTCGTACAACAATGCTTAGTCCGTCATCGATTAAGCATTTGTGATGAACTTATCTACATCTTTCATGAAATCATTGATTATGACGGCATCCTACATGTCACATACTTGATTATGACATCATATGATTGATGGATAAACTGGAAAGGTCCCTTGTTAAAGAGTTAGCACGTAAAATGTCTGTGTCAAAATTTCAAGACCACTATACAGGAAAGATGTTGAATATTTTTTAACTAATTCGACAACACCCTGTTGTTGTCATAGGCATCAATATCTCGCAGTTAGTTAAAAAGTGAAAATTCCTTACATCATAAAGAACTTATCACCAATGGACTGTAAGGGTTAAATGGATAAGACAATCTAAGAGAGATTTATTGACAATAGAGGGATCCAATTCTAGCTATGCCTCACCCATCTATAGCTAAGCTCTGCCCACGCTTTGCATGCATTGGGATCAATTTATATACTTTGAACCATACATTTTCAGAATACCAATTTCAAGGTTACTATACAGTCAAATACTGTTGAATATTTTGAAACTAATTTGACTTGGTTTGTTGCTGCCTTCAATATATTGAACATATGTATTCAATAGTACAATTCATACACTTGATGGACTATTCCAGCAAAGTATTGTCTGTCAATTATGATTGTGATGTCAACCTATATACTTGAGCGATAGACTGGATTCATCCATTAGACATAGTACTACTATTCGTTAAGGTTTTGTCAACCATGTTTGCTCATGACTCTTTTCCCACGATTATCCTCTCCATCAATAAGAGATTTATCTATGCAGATCAGAAAATTTCCAATTGCAAATCCCTGAAAAAGTAAATTCTTTACGATGGATAGCATAATTTGTTAAATATTTTGAAATTAAAATGAGTGGAAGCCATTGCTGCCTTATGCAACAATGGCTTCCAGTCCTATTAATTTCAAAATATTCAACGGCTTTCCTGTTTGTTTGACCTAGAGATTCATTCCGAAAATGTGACATTTAAGCGTGTAATTGTCATATTGCCTTTCAGCGTTTTCAAGTCGAGTTAATGCAAACACGATTATGACACATTATCAGATTGAATCGTGAAAACATGTACCGGTACACACTGTATTATACTACATGTATGTTTGGTATGAGTTGAGTTGATCGATTCCAAACAAGAAGGCAGCAACAGCACCTAGCCAAATTAGTTTTAAAATATTCAATAGGTTAGCTGTATAGTTACCTTGAAATTGGGATCCTGGGAATTCAGTATTCAAAGATAATAAAAGTATATAAATCAATCACAACATGCGCAAAGTTTGTAAGGGATCTCTCATATGATCATGGAAAGCTTTGTGAATGACCATTTTCAGGTCAAGAGACTAATTTTGAAACCTTACTACTGGAATGACTGGCTCTCTTATCCAGCCAGCATTTAAAGTAGTAAATTGTCATAGTCAACTTCTCTTGACCTCCAAATATAATATATAAAGAGTTACTTACCCTGAAAGCTCTGTTTGGCCCTATTGACAATTTCGTGGGGAGGGTAACTACCCAGTTCACCTCGAGCGTGTTTGGTTTTGCAATAACTACACTGATTCAAGCACCTGGCAAGAAACACATTGTGCATACAGTTCCTTCACAATAAATTAGAATATATACATTAACCCTTTAATGGTTAAGCCGGCCAAAACCGGCCTCTGCAGTGGTCTTGAGGAATGTCCATTTGCAGGCCACGAGAAGAATATTTTAAAATTTACTACTGGAATGCCTGGCTCGATAACCGAGCCAGTGATTCCAGTGGTAAATTTTCAAAAATAGTCCTCTCTTGGCCTGAAAATGGAGTTAATAAGCAGATATTTAAATTTTCTTGACCAAATTTGACCATCGAATTTGCTAAAAAAAATTAAATTTTCTCATAAAACTACCATTTTCAGAACAAGAGAATATTTTTGAAAATTTACCACTGGAATGACTGGCTCGGTTATTGAACCGAGCCAGTCATTCCAGTGGTAAATTTTCAAAAATAGTCTTCTTTTGGTCTGCAAATGGTCATTGCAAGCCATTTTTTGCTGATATAAGTTTTAAAGGGTTAACTTACCATACATTATTGACTAAAATTTACAGATTCCTTTAGCTGTAAGGAAGCTGTAAGGAATATTTTGTTGATTATTTTTCACAAATTTGACTGTTGCAGCCGATTCACCTACTCTCCTGTATAGTTGTCTTAGAATTGATGTACCTTTAACCATTTAACATTCAAACCGGCCAGAAATGACTTCTGCAGCGGTCTTGAGGCATGTCCATTTGCAAACCAAGAGAATATTTTTGAACATTTATCATTAGAATGACTGGTTCAATAATCTCAGAGTTAATTGCGTGTGTAAAAAAGGGATTATGGGTGAATTTCATGCGCAATTAAACAATCATATAAAGCTAACAAGTATATAAAGAGTTAAAAACTGTCAGAGTGCTGAATTTCTTCAGATAACATTTTCAAGGCTGAGATAACTGTAGACTTGCTGAATACTTTGAAAACAATTCTTCAGTCAAAGCGTTTTCAGAATATTCAAGAGATCCTGCGTTATTATACATTGAAATTATTGTCTGATGGTATGCAGCCGTCAAAAAGTTAATGTGTGCCCCAGAAACTCACTCCCTATACATCTGGCAGGTTGCACTGCATACATACTGCACGTTATTAAACACTGGTTAACCTTTCAATGACAAATCCATGAAAAAGTAAATTCTTTTACAACTTACAGCATATTTTGGCTAGTCATTCCAGTGGTAAATCTTCAAAGATAGTCCTCTCTTGGCCTGCAAATGGACATTCCTCAAGAACACTGCAACGGCCAGTTTTGGCCGACTTGGTCATGAAACGGTTAAACAATCACAATACAAGGACAAATATGGGCTGCCCACCCTCACCCATCAAATTCACCTTTCCAGTGTATTTATCTATCAATCTAATGTCATATGATGTCATAATCAGCTAAGCGGCATGTAGGATGACATCATAATCATTACGTCATAAATGATTCCATTAGGCCCGTCTTTAATTCTTAATAGTCCAACACGTTGTACGAATTGTATGTCTCTACTATTTAATAACCATGCTGTTGAATATTTTGCAACTAATTTGACTGGACAATAGACAGCAACAGCGCCCAGTCAAATTAGTTCCAAAATATTCAATAGCTTACCTGAGTGTATAGTTTTCTGGAAATTGATAGTCAGAGAGTTCAGAGATCGATCGATCCCAACATGAGCGATGTGTGGGTGGAGCATAGATAGAGATGGATGGGACATAGCTAAAAATTTACTAGAACAACTGCTTTTGTCACTAACTATTGCAAATCAGATCAAAAGAATACAAGAAATCACATTAAAGGCATAGTTCGAATGTGATCTTAATCACCACAGACAGGATAATGCCTAAGAAGGAAAATCGTGTGAACAATGTTTCTTACATTCACATTTGAGTCAACAGCAAATCAGATTACTAGTTTTAGAGAAGTGGCATATATATAAGATAAATTGTCACTGATACATACATGTATATCCCTGAAAGTGCTTACCCAGTGTTGATAGCTATGATCTCAATCAATGGGTTCTTCCGAACTTTAGGCAATGCTAATGATGCACCTCCAGTCTTCTTTCCTGATTCCCTTTTCTGAGCAAATAACCGCACAGTGTGACCTGACAAATAGAACCGTATAGATTATAAATTAACCCTTTAACACTCACATCAGCCAAAAACAGCTTCTAAAATGGTCTTGAGAAATGTCCATTTGCAGACCAAAAGAAGACTATTTTTGACACTTTACCACTGGAATAACTGGCTCAATAACTGATCCAGTCATTCCAGTGGTAAATTTTCAAAAATAGTCTTCTCTTGGTCTGCAAATGGACATTTTTTATGAGAAAATTTCTTGAATAAATTTGAGTGTTGATTGGTTATTTATTTGCTCTCTTGGTACAAAATGTAAGTAACTGACAGAGACAGTGTCTAAATTATGTTACATGCACACCTTTGCAGGTAGCAATGAAAAACAGCTATACAAGTATTCATAGCAATATAGTATATTAGCATTAATGGGGAATCGACCCCAAAACTGGCGACAGCATCTAGCATCATAGCCCAGAACCACCCCAAAACCAACGCTACAACACAAAATCTTGACTTGCCGATGATGAGACTCACTATTTACAAATTGTCGCTGGAAATTTAGGGGCAAAATTTTTAATGGTTTCCGGAAAGCTTTCACCAATTCCAAGACGATGAGCAAGAAGAGACCAATTACAATTCTCTTTAGAAATGTTGAATCCATATGATTGTTCCGCCCAAGCTTCGTTGATATCAGGAAATTGATTATGGACGAGCATCGCTTAAAAGGATTCAGGAAAATTCACAAAAATCTAAGATGGCCACCGAAAACAATGACCAACTAAAATTCTGAATAGAAGTTCTGTAGCCTACCACCATACAATGCCATAGGATCCTTCCAACAAAATTTGGTTAAAGTCCGCCACACAGCTTAGGAGAAACAATTAATCCTTTAACACTCATATCAGCCAAAACGGCTTCTGTAGTGGTCTTGAGAAATGTCCATTTGCAGTCAAAGAGAATAACCGAGCCAGTCATTCCAGTGGTAGATTTTCAAAAATAGCCTCTGTCTGCAAAATTCAAGGGTTAAAGGGTTAAGAAAAAGTTGGTGGATGAGGGACAGATGAATGGTAGCCACAGCATAAGCTCACTCGGCCATTCTTGTAAGGCCAGCTAACAATGCGGTCAAAGGATCTGACTTGATGCTTGTTCTCAGTGCGAGGTCCAAAGTCTGAATGATGACAGCAGTGTCTGTCTCCTGCTTTAATATGGCCTGGCTGGGAACCTGGACTTGGGCCGTGGAATGACAATTTTTCATTAGTGTACATCATTTCCCTACCTTTGAGTGTTTCTTCAACTACTTCCACAATACGGTCTATCTGCTGTACACCTACCACACTTAAACCCTGTAAAAACAATAACACAAAACACACCATCTAAAAACGACATAAAATTGTACATTTATTTTCATGGTTCATACAACACTTGCGTAATGAAATTCGACATAATTTAGCAGTTTCCAGACCAATTTTATCATATCTCTAATCAGTCGATTTCAAAATTGCATAATTTTGGAGAAGAATGTCGGAATTAGATTGACAATATTTCAAGGATTACCTACATTTTATGCAAGAGTGAGAATCAAAAATGACAATATTTCAATTTTCCATACTATTTCTAAAGACAGGTCTGCTTTTCCATACTTTTCCAGGCCTAAGCTCCACCCACTACATACGCGTGTTGGAATAAACTTTAACCCTTTAAACCTCGAATCTGTTCAAGGAAATTAAAATTTTCTCATAGAAAATGTCCTTTTGCAGACCAAAAGAAGATTATATTTGAAAAATTAATGCTATAATGACATTAGTGGTAAATTTTCAAAACTAGTCGTCTCTAAGTCTGTAAATGGACACTTCTCAAGACCACTGCAGAAGCCGTTTTTGGCTGATATGAGTGTTAAAGCAATTCTAAATGGAGCAAGAATTTTGTATTAAAATTGTATAGTGTTTTCAATATTTTCCCCAAGTTTACCGAAGCCGCCATTGCATGCCATTTCACCCAATATCCAAGACGTCATTCTGGCTCAGGTGTAAAAGCAGGCTAGTAAATTATACTCTCGTCGTATTGATAAAGCCATCTATAGGCCAATATGCTTTACGTTCGTAATATTATTGCGTGTTAATTTCACTTATACCATATGTTGAAATCCTAATAAACTCAGAACGTGAAAATCCTATGCGACCCTGTTTGGAAACCTGTTGAAAATTTTAAGACTAAGCTTGATGAAGTGCTGCTGTCCTGAACAGCAAAGTTCTGCAAATTTAATTTTAAAATATTTAACAGATTAGTTTTTATATCGCAGCGATTATGGGTTAAGAATTGGCTATGAACTCTAGTCAAAGCAGTCTATAAGTGACGGCATATGCGCAATTAACAAGTTGTCACTGAAGAGCCATGGTCGCCACTAAATTCAGCTCATTTGAGCATGAATGACGTCAGATACCACTGCACAAAGAGAAAAGATGGACTTGCTCTCAATGACAACATAATGCTATGTCCAAAGGGTAACTGAAGGGTTGTCAATAAACGAATGTGTCTGGAAGTCAGTTATATCGTATGGTCATGCCACACTATTATTTCAATACAAAAATCTAACTTCATTTAGAATCGCTTTAAAGGGTTTTACCACTTTGAAACCTGAATTTGCAGAATCTCATGCATGCGAGTTGTTGAATACTAGTACATTTTGAAATAATTTGACTGAAGGCTGTTCTGCCTATGGCAGCAACAGGTCCCAGTCAAATTAGTTTCAAAATATTCAACAGAATATTTATTAAATTGCAAATTTAGCAAAAACATACAATTCGTATAATTTTGTGTAGAGTTGTGCTCAGTTCCCATGATATCGAACAAATTTTGAGTATTGTTCTAAAATATGATATCGAGCAGGACTAAAACATTGAGAGTAATACATCGCAAGCAAACTAGAGACAGAGGAGAAATTTTTCTTACATGTACTTCTTGGAGGCAGTTTTGAGTGTTTATATATCAAATAAAATTGAAAATTTAATTCACTGGCTCAAGCTGTGCAGTTGTCACTGATTTACTTATTAATAAATCACAAGTGAATTTGGAGAATTCAGTAGTTCCTATACAATGACACAGAATCAGACTTGGAAGGATGATATTGAGAGAATCGGTCGGGGGGGGGGGGGGAGATATTTTCTTCCGATCAATAATAATAAGCCTAAGTACCTATCATATTGTGATATCACAATCCATTGCAAATGACGTGAGCAGCTAATATCTTGTGAGCACATTCCTAATTTTGTTACAGACTGATCTTATGATTATGATATCATTATGATTATGATATTAGCAAATATGTGACGTGATCTACAATGTATTTGATTAGGACACCTATCAGAATACTGGATAGGTAGAAAAACTAATTTTTAGATTTTTAAATGCTATTCCGATTTATATGATAAACACTGGTATTCAATTTGTAATCACTGATGTTGTAAGCTGTCTAAGACAACCGCAGCATTCAGCAACATTGTCTCCAATATGTACATACAATCTCTCTTACAATGACTGAAATAATCAATCCTTTAACCTTTTTACACCTTAAGCCGACCAAAAACGGCTTCTGCAGTGATCTTTGCCAATATCCATTTCTAAATAAGACTATTTTTGAAAATTTCGCACTGGAATGACTGGCTCGGTTATCATCTATTAAAAATGTATTATTATTATTATTATTATTATTATTATTATTATTATTATATTCATAGGTAATTAGCACACCTGTAAATAGTCAGCCTTTGGTTGACCCTGTGGTACACATCCTGCTAAAACAATGTGCTTGCCAAGCTTCTGAGCACGTCTAATATCATTCCGGAAGTGATCTTCCGCCGGGTTCTTTACAGTGCAACTATTGAGGACCCATAAATCTGCAGTCTCTGGCTCATCTAGATACAACAATAGGCAGATATGAAATATAAATATATATGACAATGGACCTTTCCAGTTTTAGTTATGCCCTGCCCATCTCTATCTATGCTCCACCCACACGTCGCCGTGTTGGGATTGATCAATCCCCAATGCTGTAACTATCAATTTCCTGAAAACTACACAGGTAAGTTGTTGAATATTTTGTAACTAATTTGACTAGGTGCTGTTGCTGCCTATGGCAGCAACAGCACCCAGTCAAATTAGTTTCAAAATATTCAATAGAATACTAATTAAATAGTAGACATACAATTCGTACAACAACGCATAGTCAAATATACACTCTATATATTCAAATATACACTCATGGCATACTTATCGATGTCATTCATTATGATGTCATTCTACACATTGCGTTGTTGATTATGAGATCATAGGATGGATTGATAAAGTGGAAATGTCCATTATGAAACAAGAAGCCCAAAACCCCTGACACCTAGCTGCCTAAATGCTACGGTTTTCACCAAACATGTCCAGGCTATATATAGCGTTTAGTTGTATTGATGCTATTTGAAAAATTATTCTATTCTCCCATAAACTACGTAACACAATAGTTTAAAACAGGGGTAGAAGTAAGAAAGTTGTTCTATGTGCACTCGGTACATCTAATATTGGGACTTTACCTGTACATCCAAACAGCTACATGAATATCTCGACATTGCAAACCATCCAGAATTGCACATGAATAGGGCTGGGCGGGATAACGGTTTCACACCATCTCACGTTTTTTTATGGCGACGGTCTAAAAACCATTACGAAAATAAAAAACCGAAAAACCATCCGTAAGATCGCCATTGCGCAAAATCTGGTGACTGTCCTAAACTAGTTTGTTCTTGACTTGCAGTTTAATATTATGATCTAGTGTAACCATTTGCTACTAGAGACATAAAATACAGTCATCTATAACTATTAGCCGTGGGAAAGCAAGGGTGTTGGTGAAATCCCAACAAATCGGCCGAGGACGACCCTCGGCAAATATGATTTGTTTTGCCAGCAATGAATTTTACATGACGTAAGCTCTGCGGGTTCAATGTAAGATTGAATAATTTGAAAATCTAGATTTCTTTGCAACAATTAATCCTTTTTTCAATTCGAGTTTGTACTATGTTTAATTAGGACTCCAAATGTGACATGATACAAAAAAATCAAGAAACGCGCTGCGAAAACAACGACGCTATAAAATGAACTCCCAATCCAAACAAATCATTATTTCCCTTAGATTTCGACAAACATAAAATGACCCGTCACGGACTAAGACATATGAGACAAATTGCTTGAACGCCCGAGAAATGAAAACGATTAAGTCGCTTCTTACGTTGGCGGAGTAGTTATAAGTAAAACACACCTCTTAGCTTCTCAAATACGAGCAGGCGTAATGTGATCGGTTGTTAACAAATTCTTCCGCCAGGATATTCACTACTATCGATTTTATGAATGAAATTCGTAGTATTTTTTATCACGTGACTTTTCTGCTCGGTAGGCGTTAGAATCACATCGTTTTGTTTTACGGTCCAGTCTTTTTCGTCTTCATATATCTTCAAGTACGGAGTGTTGATTTAAGTAGATTTAAGTTAGATTCACGAATCATTGCGTTTATGTTGTCAAATAATTTTAATCTCTTTATTATATGACACATGAACACACTCGAAAAATAGTCAAACACATTTTTTGTGAGAATTCTTGAGGCACGATTTCCGGGAAATGACTACTCTTTAGTTACGTGCTGAATGACATTCACCCACTTAAACGACAGTTTATTGAGGAGTATTACTAATTACCGAGTACTCGAATACAAACACATGACTTACTAGACTAGATCATACTGTAGGTGGTTATACGAACTCTAACCATATGTGCGATACTCTACTAGGAGCCTAAACTCGCTCTCATATCCGGGTTCCTACTTACACGCGTTAGATTTTACTACGCTTTCGAAAATAGTTACCTAATAACAATGTTGAAAATCAACATTTTAGTAGTTAGAGTGTTATTTTCACGACATCACATGAACCAGACTTTATTTATTTTATTTATTTTAACTACTATTTTGAGATAGATAGCGTCGAAGTGAGCAGTCGTGTACCATTCTAATTTCGTGGCAATTTACGTCAGTTGTCAAATCGCAAAATACATGTACTGTAGCTAATGAAAACGGCATATTTTCATATTTCAAACAATTTTCGATCATTCTAACCCCTTAAACCGGTATTTCGTTAATACCGTTTAATTAGTGATACCGTCACCGGTTTTCTTTTAGGCCAAACCGCCCAGCCCCACACATGAACAATGTGCACCCAGAATTCAAATTTACCTCCATTAGCCATTTTTTAAATCTGCATTGTGCATGAAAAAGGGCCTTATTATGACACCCGAGTTTGCATTATGATTGACAAAAGAAAAATCTGACTTGCGCATTTAGATCTCAAATAGCTGCTAGTCTATACCCAAAGGTGCCAACCCACCAAGTTAGAAGTTCTAAATACATGTATGACGGAAATGTGCCACTTTTAAGATTATCCTTCACCACTAACTCCAATACATTAGACAATGGGCCTTTCCACTTTATCCATCCATCATATGACTTCATAATCAAGTAGGTGATGTGTAGTATGACAACATAATGAATGACATCATGAATGACGTAGATAAGTACATCACGAATGCATATTTGAACACGGACTACGTGTTGTACGAATTGTATGGCTTTACTATTATATAAATAGACTGTTGAATATTTTGAAACTAATTTGACTGGGCTACAGCTCCCAGTAAAATTTGTTTCAAAATATTCAAGAATGTTTATTAAATTTTGAAAATTAATCAGACATATATATAATTCATACACATTCGTGACGGACTATTTCCACCTTCATAACAGAATTACGCCATTCTGATTGTGACATCATCTAACATGTGACCATAGATATTGTATTCTGACTAGATGGCTCATGCGTATACACTCACAATGGGGTTAGTTATCGCGACAGCCGATGATGTGAGTTCAGGAAATCACAATTGCGCATGAATGCATATTCACTGACCCGGATGATCAGCTGCATATATAGCCTTCAAGAATGAGTCATGAATAAATTATTATTTTAGAAATTGAACAGATGCAAATTTACATACTTTTTGTATTGGCTATTTTAATCTGACACTTTATTCGACTACGTAATTTAGGTTTAGTAACAAAAACATATTATTTTGGAGTCTATACATCCGGGGAGAAAATACTTACGGTAACTCTGAAATGCGGCTTTTGAGAGGGTCACGAGCGATCAAGTAGGTATATATGATATCTATGCATGTGCCGTATTTAATTATAATGTAAGATACTTGAGTGACAGAATGGATCCCTCCATTTGCACACATTTCGTCACCTCTCTAGACCGAGGATAAGAAATGTGTATCCATGTAAAAACTGACCAGTCTAGCATCCCAGTGATAGAATGACATTCTCTCCAAGGGAAGTAAAACTACTGTCAGCCGCGCAACTGTTTAAACATTACAGATTAGATGTGTTATATGTTATATGATGAAGGAACATTCTGTTGAGTATTTTGGAACTAATTTAACTGGGAGCTGTTACTGTCTATGACAGAAACAGTTGCCATTCAAATTGGTTTTAAACAATTCAACAGCTTTCCTGTAGCATTGTCCTGAAATTGAGATACTCAAATTGTATGTGCTACTAATGCGCTAAAACCCTCACAAAAATGAGATAAGCTTTGACACTATTCTCCAATATATAATGGACTGATTGCATGATACATGTTTTTCAATTTAATTGTGAATTTAAAAAGCCCTTTGATCACTATTTTTATGATGCTATTCAGGAAAATAAATGAAATCACAGATTTCTTTTTTATGAGAGAGTTTATACTTACCTCCCTGATACTCATTGATATTTCCTAAATATCAACCTACCGTAGCTCCAAAAAACTGACTTTAAAAGAAACTGGGCAGGTTATACATCTGACAGCTCGGCGGATGTGGAACCCAACTATGCGCATGCGCTAACTGTCACATCCTCGAACTTGATAATTGGCTGACTATTGCAAAATTTATCGCCGAAAGACAGAGGCTCTGTGGGGTGTAGAGACCCGGGTTCATATCATGGAGGTAAGTATCACATTTGTCGTAAAAAAAGAAATCCATGATTTTATTTATTTCACTTCAAGCATATACTTACCTCCCTGATACTCATTGATATTGCAAGAATTTGAAAGTGAAATCGACGGGAGGGAGGCGAGGTCAGAAGACTGGCTCGTCCCTGGAAGAGCAAGCTCTTTTGCGTTTGCGGCACAAAGGTATGAAGTTGCTTATGAAACACCAACAGGAAATGATTTGAACATCGGATAACGCAGACGATGTGGAGAGTAATGATCGTTTAAGTAACATGACCTAACCCCCTTATTTTGAGAAAGACGGTGGGATGACCTCAATGTCCTACACGCTCTCTATGTACCAGTGCCAACGTACTATAGGGCATCGGACAAAAAGCTTCATTTTCGTTTTACTCTCATGAATGAGCCACAAAAGTAAGAACCATCACCATATTTGTGCGGATAATGTGACAAAATAATTAGACACCATAAACCTAGGCCTTACCTAGTTATGACGCAACACGCTCTCCCTCATGTTGAAGAGCGATGTAGTACTGCTAAGTGGATGTCTCCTACTCTTGAAAAGCATTGTATGTGAGTAGTGGCCATATATACAATATATGCATTATTTACACATGCAATTTTTTCAGAATCGATAAACTGAGTCACAGTGATAATGGTCGGTAAAACTAGACTCACAGTACCACTGGGCTACAGACATAATGCCATCCACTGGCACTCAATTAAATAGTGGACGTGGAAGCCACTATGCTACGGATACTGTGAGCCTTGGCCATGTCAACTTGTTTGCTCGTGGCGGTTTTATGGCAGAATTGTATACAATCCACCTGGATATGGTATCCTTTGACACCCTGCCATCGGGCTCAATGTAAGATAACCATAATGAACTAGGGTCCGTCCGCAATTTTTCTGTGCATTGTTTATAATGGGGTATAATCGAACATAGTCAAAGCAGGCAAAACAATAGGCTGACCAGGATATTTCAAGGACTGGTTTTTAGCCATAAAACTTACCCTAGGTAGAAGCCAAAGACCTTCCCCTGTAACCACAAAATGGTCTTGCTCGGCTGACAGGGCGTGAATTTCACTTCTACGCCTAGCCGAGGCTGCAGCAATAAAACAGTTTTACGCGTCAACATTTTCATAGAAATGAAGTTTAGTGGTTCACCGAGTTTATCGTTGGTAGATTCCTTGGTCTTAGATTACCTATGCCTTTGATTAAAATAATAAGATTACATAATTCATCACTTCCCCTATTAGCCAAGCAAGGGATAACTGACATTAATGCCGACTTATAGCCAGCAATAGAGGCTATAGGCATCATACAGGTGACAGAGGAAATCGGCTACTACCTGAATAGATGCATTCATTGGATTAACACCTCTTTTTGAGCACCATTCTGCAAATCTATTGATTTTATAATTATATGCTGTGAAGGTTGACCCCTTTGTGGCTTTGGCCATAAACATGGCTGCTTGCTCAGAAAAAGCCCTCTTTAGTTGTGGATTCCTTGACAACATCCATGTAGTTAATTGGAAGATTGACGGATTGTTGTGCAGGATTTTGCTCTGGAAAATTATATTGTCCATTACAGGCAGAAGAACCGGATTACATACAGGCAGAGGAACCGGATTGCAGACCAGAAGGTCCAGCAGATCCGTATACCATGATCGGCATGGTCAATTCAGGAGGCCATTACCCCATCCCCACCACCACCACACCAACCCCCACCATTAGACAATTTTCTGTCTCATCGATCATTGAAGGTGGTGAATAAGAGGTTCCAACACTGACACTTTTGAGTCTAGGGATCCTGTACTCTGGGTTCACTGTGTCATGAGAAATAACTGGATAGGCTGTCTGCGTAAGACCGCCTGAGGAATGACAGGTTCAGTGAAACCATCAACCCAAGCATTCACAAGTAAACCTGTGCCAGGACATGACGACTGTTGCACACTGACTGCATTACTGAGATGAGTATTTCTACTCTCCCCTGAGATGGATAAACATATCCTATCTCTAGATCGAAGTATATGCCTAGGTAAACAAACTTCTGGGATGGTGTCAGCTGATTTTTGAAAGCTGATTATCCAGCCTAGATCTGTCAAAAGTTCGACAACTATTTCCAGATTTGTTGGAAGGGCTTCCTGATCATGTGCTTTTAATAGCCAGTCATCTATGTACAGTACGTGTGGACTGCAATGTGTCACTGCGGAGGTATGCTGTGATAGCAAGGACCACTCGTGTGAAGACCTGAGGAACCAGCGAGATCCCAAATGGGAGAACCTTGAATTCCCATTAGCAGCCCTGAAAGGCGAAAATCAGGAACCGAGGAAAGCTCTTCGCTATTGGAATGTGGAAAAATGCATCCTTTAGATCTATTGATTTTGTCCACATTCATTTTCTCAACCCTGGCAATGCCATTTTTACTGTTTCCATTTTGAAACTCGGTGTGAGAATAAACCTGTTTAGAGGTTTGAGGTTGAGAATAGGTCTCAACCTCGACTGCTCCTTGTTACTAGAAACACGTTTGAATAAAAGCCTGGGCAATTTTGTGCCAGCTGAATCGCTTGTTTCTGTATGATGGAATTGATTTCCTCCACTATACACAACCATTGATCTGGATCCCTTGGATTTGGAGTCCAGATCTGCACCAGAGACGGATGCGATGGCTGGCTTGTTAGCCAGTCGGGATGGTACCCGACTAAAAGCCATCGCAAGACTAAGCAGTCCTGAATTACCCGCTTCCACTCTTGCATGTGGAAGACCAGCTGGCCTCCCACGGGTCCACCTAGCAAGAGAGGTAGACCCGAGATGCTCAAGAGGGGCACTGTCTCTGGTGGCTGTTCTAGCAGCATTGAACCAGACCCGCATGACCAGATGCTCGCGCACCTCTACTGGTGCCAGGTACACCTCAATGCATAGGCAGCCTAGCAGGTTGAGCCTGCTCCCCCAACCCCTCCCCCCCACCCCCTGTAGCTAGCTTGTGCTGGCATGGCTGTGTCCTCTGCTACACCTGTGGTTGGCGCCTGACTAGGCCACCACCTCTGGCTTGCTGTGGGTGGAAAGCAGGGTGCACTGCGCAAACACGCTCTCTACGGAGCACCTCAACCTGTTTGCACAATGCCCTTTGGTTATTTACCAGTGTTACTGTCAACATCCATTCCCTCCAAAAAAGACCAGGACATGACATAAGCATCCGTAGCCGCCCATTATAAAGGTCCTGGGATGATCACCAAGGGCAAATGTGTGCCGAGTCCGGAAACTCCTGGTAACTGACCACGTCATGCAGTCCAAAACCAGGTTAATGCCATCCTGGATGACGCTTTGGACTGTGACAGGTGAGGCTTGACATAATGTGGATGCTGCTACTAACCCCTGTAGCAGCTAAACATGTGAGAGGGCCGAGATGGCCACTCTAGTGCTTTCCTCTGTATCATGTAACGCAGAGTTTGCACTGCGCAGGGCGCTAGTGCACAAGGGTCCCATGTCAGACTGGGACTCAGGCTGCGTGTCTTCGCCCAAAGCTGCGCGATCATACACACACGGCTTTGGAATGATGCTGTACTACTGGTACAGTGTATTGCTCAGAAGTAACATGGCAACGCGACGGAGACTTTGCTGCAGAAAACATATGCTTACAATATGTTCTGTATATGGCAGAGACAGCATGGCATTCATAACCGGCTCTTCCATCAACCACGGGCGTGACGTGAAGTTATGGCTTGACGCCTACCAGCCATTGGCAGACATCAAGCCAGTCCTCCTCGCTGGCCACCTGGGAATGCTTGATGAGCCTAGGGCCTTCATCATCCTCTATGGCATTCCCAGATGGAACAGTGGCTGGAGCCGTCGATAACCCTGGATAACCAGGGAAGTCATACGGACCAACTATGGCCGGCATGGCTTGCACCATGGCTATTCAAGGAGCCGAATCCATGGCGTCATGGAGGGCTAAATGCACGACACCATGGTCCGGGCCTTCCGTAGCATGCCTATCGGCAAGCCACAGGATACGGGATGGCCGACCATCGGTTCCGACCCGGCCTACTCGCTGAGCTGCGAAACTTACTCCTGAGGGAGTAATTTCCTGTAAAAGATCACCGGTATGCACCTATCCCACTCCATGGCCACCGGCTCAGTGGGAGACCATAGCAAAATGTCCACATCTTCCTGTCCAGAAATATTAGACACCGGGTTTGCAAAGAATTCAAACCCAGCCTGGGCAGGGAAAGAATCGGTAGAGGCTTCGATTCTTGGAGCCATAGGCTGCTCTAGAGCACTGGTTAAGCCGAAGCCCGAGGTCATGGCTTTCGCTCCTGGATCTATGGATGAGGCAAGCCTCCAGCACAGATCTACAGGAGCCATCTCTCGTTCATTATCGAAAACTGGATGGACCTTATCAGAAAACCTTGAACCAGAACCCAGGACATTTCGCTCAGGTGAAAATTAAGATGACAGTAAATTACTTGGACCAGGAAGCATGCTGGGAAGCAACTCCAGTACCAAATCTTTTATCGTCTTCTCCATTTCACCCATCTTTTCAACACGTAAGGCCTCCATATCTGGCATCCCAGACATGGACGTCTTCCTCTTCTTATCACAACCCTCCTTTTCAACTCTCCTCTTTTCCTCTGCTGCCTTGTCTTTGACCTGTTGGTGAATAAAGTCAGAAAAGATATCAACAGGGCATGACTCACATAAAACACATTTCAAAAGTGGCCGCAAGTACTACACCTAGTGCAGTCATCGGATTGAACTTCACTTTGACAAAGCGATGACATGATGGACAGTCAGACATGGGTTTTTGTAAAGACATGAGAAGAGGACAATTAGTTTTTAGTTATTAGAGAGAAACTAAATAAACTCATAAGGGAGAAACAAAGATAATCGACTCTGAACCCTCGAAAGGGGATGTTGCCCAAGGAAATCAACCTAGGATCTAAGTAAATGTTAAAACTAACACGGCTGATTATGACATCATAACTCTAGATAATCATAATTTGAACAATCATCATAGCGTAAGACGAATTGTATTCAACACCCTATAGCATAGCTTCAGTAATATGAACTTTCTATAAATTTATGCATAAGCAATCAAAGATAGCAGAATAAAAAAATTTGGCAGTCAAAGAATTTTAAGTTTTCAAAATGACAGCCATCTGCATAATTCTATGATACCTGAACTGTACTTATCACAATGGTTTACCACCACTGAAGCACCAGAGTGTCGTCCACCAGTCAAAATCTGTCAGCCACCATTCCATAAGGGACCAGGGGGCAGACAATGGGAAAATTAATGAAAACTTTATTAGGGTAACTTTCAATGCAGACTCTGGGCATAGATTTTTTTTAACAAAAACAAAGTAAAAAAGGTGAAGACCGGCAGATTGAGTGAAGCTAATCACACAAACTTTCTTTACCTGTTAACACAAAATAAAATATGTGATTAGCTAATCAAGGCATCACATAAGTTTAAGAAACTTATACAGATGTCTTACCACGTCGAACTTGCGTCCTGGAAACACAATTACTACATGTATCCAAAAACATGAGTCAAACAAATCTTAATTATAATTAAATACACCTGATGACTTGGTCCAGGCGTGGTCTCTGGAGATTTTACATGATCAGACATCTCTACAGACACAAAAGCGAACTCTAGCTAAAAAAAAATACTCTAAATTGAACAAATTCTGCTAGAGCGTGTTGCATGCGCTCAATTGGGCGCCACATCCGCCGAGCTGTCAGATGAATAACCTGCCCAGTGGTGGCAATTTCTTTTAAAGTCTGAGCTTATTGGAGCTAGGTCGATATTTAGAAAATATCAATGAGTATTAGGGATATAAGTATACGCTTGAAATCAAAATATGGGCCTATTCTGTGGAATTCTATAATGTATGACATTTCCAAACATGGACCATGACTACTGTTAGCCTCACAGACAGTGGAGCCATACAGTATATAGTGCTTAGTTTGGTATTAGGTGATTCATGGTGGCTGAAATTTTAAAAGTTTGTGATAAGTCTTTTACTTCCATATGAGTAAATGCGGCACATGAAATCTACTTAATATGTACTATCTACCTCTTAATACTTTCAGCTTTCACTGATAAATTCCCAGTATCTATTTAAATCTCAGGGCAAACAAACAGGAAAGCTGTTGAACATGTTGAATATTTTGAAATTAACATAACTAGAAGCCTTTTGGCTTCTAGTTATATCAATTTCAAAATTATTCAACAGAATATGTTATAAATAGTAAAGAATTTACTTTTCAGGGATTTGTCATTGAAGGGGTTAATACATACCTGTAATTACATATCCATAAGCTGCCAGCTGACCCGCCATATATTCACTATCAGAATTGTTATGTGAACAGCCCCATGTTCTCACATACACCGTCTGTGTGCCTGCAAAGCATCAGTAATACTCATGCTATTGAAGTAGTGCTTAATCCTTTAATAATGGTCAAATTTGTTAAAGAAAATCAAAAGATTTGTTTATTGAATAACCATTTGCAGGCCAAAAAGAGGATAGGAAAATTTGCCACTAGAATGACTGGCTCGGTTATCAAGCTCATCATTCTAGCAGTAGATTTTCAAAAATAGTTTTATCGTGACCTGCAAATAGACATTCGGGAAGAGCACTACAGTGGCTGGGGTTGGCCGGTTTGACCATGATAAGTCAATGGCCAAGCGAAGCAGAACTGGCCTCCTTTTCTTGAAGAACATCCATTTGCTGCGAGGCTAAAACTAAGACCATTTTTGAAAATTTACCACTGGAATGACTCGGTCGATAACTGAGCCGGTAATCCAGTGGCAAATTTTCAAAAAAAATATCTTATCTTGATTTTTAAATCGGTATTTTCAATGAGAAAATTGAAATTTTTATGAAAAAATTTGAGTGATTCATGATGGGTTACATGAAGACCAAAAGTCTGCACACATGCTCCGATGGAAGCAACAACATAATCCATCCGCTTTTGCAAAATGGGGTGGTGGGGTTCAGTTTTTCTCAGTGTCTAAATTTTGCAGGTTCCCGGGACCCCACACCCTGAAATCTGTGGGGGGGGGGGGGGCTCTGCTGAAATCTGAGGATCCCAAACTGAAATCTGGTGCTCCCAAGCAGTATTTCTCATCAATGCTAAAATTAGAGGGTGCCATGGACTCACAAGTATGAATTATGGTGGTCCAATGCTAGATTCTGTAGGTGATTTTGATCAAAACCTATAACACTACTAAGTACTTAACACTCAATATAGGATTCTTAGGGCTACTACTATTTTGGGGGATCCCAAGGTCATTCACCCTATAACAGTCAAGTCAGTCAAAAAGTGTGTCTGTAGTGGTCTACCAAGCTGCATTTATGGTGTATATATCCCCAAAAGGACCCTGAGAATCCCTGGTGGGGTTGGAAGTGGACATAAAAGACCTACCTGGTATATAGCTCTCTGAAAAAGCATCACTGACTCCATTTTCATGGTATTCCTCCTTAGTCAATCGATTCCGAGATTTACGAACCCTGGATAGAATTTCCTTCCTTGCTGGTCGCCTCTGATGTATAATGTCATCATGCTTTATAATGTCTTCAATATCAGCCACATGAGCAAAGGATTCAGAAGGCATTATAAACTATACTGTCTGCTATGCTTCCAAACTGAAACATAAATATGAAACACATCTTTAAATACCCTGATATATTACATATATAAGCTGTTGCAGAGTGGTGCATGATTATTCAATGTTTATCCACACATTTTTCGAAGAAGGGGATGTCGTTTCTGACGTCATTATACATATCCGATTAAACGTTTTGAAAAATGCATAGTAAAACAGCAAGGTTCATACAGTCGTCGTTAGTTTCCATTCACAGACTTTTCAAGGACTTTCATGGACGCAGTTTCAAAATTTTCAAAGGTCTGATACCAGGATGGACATGGGAATGATGGGATGGGAAATGAATGGGCAGGGATTGTATGGGGAATCCACTGACAATGCAACTAATAAAGGGCTCCGAGAGTTTGCTAGTGCAAAAATTCTAATATTAGATGCTTTGAGAAGGCAATACCTTCATTTTGACTGATGATTCAGGACAACACTTTTGTACTTAATGAAAATAATTTGGGTTGAAATGTTAAATTCAAGGGCTTTCCAATGCATTAAAGGAATTTTAAAGTACTTTTCAAGGCAATTCTAACCTTTACCAATTACCACAGTGGCGCTCTATGTCCAAATTTTTATTTTTCAAATTAAATTAAAAGATGAACTGGTGTTCATTTTTCAATAAATTTGGTGGAAGATGTTGCTGTCGTAGACAGCAACATTGTCCATCAAAATTATTGAAATATATCCCCCCAGTTTCTTTGCTATTGGCACATTAAAAGATCATGACATCAGAGTGCTAAGGGGTAACATTCAAGGCTTTTCAAGACACATGTTAAAATTCAAGTACTTTTTATGTTTGTATGAACCCTGTATAGTATTTTGCTGTTAGAATTGTCAGTTTAGTTAATGTTATCGCGATCGCTAATGTGAAATTGTATTTTTCATAGATTTTAGTAGCATCAACAATACTCAAGTAATATTGTTTACTAACAAGCAGTGATCCACGGGTTGTACGCTTGCCGGCAAGTCCTCCGCGCACTCATAAAACCGACATCATAAGGGAATTCAGTAAAACCTCCTATCATTACCTATAGAAAGCTCTGGATAATGTTCATAGCTAGTCATACTGGACAGGTTTAGTGGGTCACTCTTCTTGGTAGGCAGCACATCGTAGCTCACCTTTAGAACATGTCTAAGGACCACGCCTCTGATAAGGGTTCTTAACTTCTTATAGAGTCATTCAAAGTAGCCAGTGGCCTTGGTTTTTTTTAATTTTGTGGCATTTACATTATAAGTTCACGTTCAATATTATCTATTTCAAGCCTCACAGACTTACAAATACATCATCCATCCAAGGGCTATAGATGATGGCCCCCTTACTTATACAGACAAATTCCAAACGGGAAAAGATTCATGAACAAGAGCTCCACAAACAGTGTATAATACCCCGCCATGACAACAAACCAATGAATGAGAGCTATTAGAATATTGCGATTTTTTCCTCAAACCTAGACCAGTCATCCTCTCCAGAAACCATTTCTCAAGATTGTGGCCAGTGGTTGGTGGCCATATTGGATTTTGGATCATGGACAACTGCGATAGGTTTCTTCCTCAGACAATGTCCAGTAATCCTATGAAGTTTCAAAGCGATCCACTAAACAGAATTGGGAGTTATCATTCGGAAACCAATGGGTGGCGGCCATCTTGGGTGTAGGATCATTGCCAATTTTAATAGATTTCTTCTATAAAGTTTCAAAGCAATCCGATAAACGGCAATGGCGTTATTGTTCAGAAACCAATATTCAAGAGGGCCGCCCTTGGCTGGTGGCCATCTTGGATTTCGGATTAGCTTTGATTTCGATAGATTTTGGCTATGTCTTGATTCTAACCCCTCCCATAGGTTTACCATGGGCTTTCGGTTTGCCACAAAATCTGATTAAAACACTATAAATAAAATTATTTATGTTTTTTCAATGTTTGCAACATTTTAATAGGTAATGCTCTGATTCTATGCTTTCTTCACCGCGCGAAGAAAGCAGTAAAACTAAAAAGAAAGAAATTTGAGTTGCCACTTTTTGTGAGGGATAAGAATAAGGATATAGCCGGTTTTTGCTCCAGACCTAGTCCAACCACTTCCCCCCCCCACAACCCCCACCCCCCACCCCACAAAGTGATCTGATAAACCGTAACAGAGCTATTATCCGGAAACCACTTTTCAAGATATCTTGATAGTTTCCAATATTGAGTATCTTGGATTTCGGATTATGGTAAATTTCGATAGGATTCTTCCCCAGGCATAGTCTAACCACCCTATGAAATTTCAAAAGCGATTCGATAAACAGTATCGAAGTTGTCACCCAGAAACCAATTTTCAAGATCCCGCCGCAGGCTGGTGGCCATCTTGGATTTCGGGTCATCATCAAATTTGATACGTTTCTTCCCCATACAAATGTACCTAGTCCAATTCAAACCGATTCTATAAACGGTAACAGAGTTATCATCTGGAAACCAATTTTCAAGATGGCAGCCATCTTGGAATCGGATCATCATCGATTTCGATACGCTGCTTCCCCATACCAAGTCCAACCACTTACAGGTTTACTTACAGGTCCTCTTCTGACTTTAGGACGCTGGGCCCTCTGTTGTCAGCTCTGTGACTTTAAACTTGCTACATCATTGGGGAGAGATGCATGTAGTGACGACTCACTGTAGTTCACTTTTATTGGCAGGTCCTGCAAGTATTTATCTAATCTACCTTCAAATGTTTTGGTAGACTCAGCGCTAATAACCGATTCTGGCAAGTCATTCCACATGTCGACTACTCTGTATGTAAAGGTCTTCCTAATGTTAAGCTGTGCACGACTCTTGAAAAGCTTTTGTGAATGGCCTCTAGTTGCTAAACTTGATGTCTGGTCTTCTCGCATGTAGACTTAAATTTACGGCATCCGTATCATACTTGTGAGCGAGAATTTTGTATAGTTTGATTAGGTCCCCTCTGAGTCTTCTGTATGCTAAACTGGGAAGATCTAATCTTCCGAGTCATTCCTCATATGTTAATTAGGTCGTACAGACCTGGTACGAGCTTAGTGGCCCTATGCTGGACATTTTCTATGGCGCTTACCTGCCCTTTTATGTATGGGCTCCAAATCTAGTTAACGTATTATAGATGTTGTCAAACAAGAGTGGTATGGATTTTAAATGAATCTGAATCCATGTACTCCATTGTTCTTCTGATTAGCCCCATCATAGAGTTGGCCTTGTTTATTTATTCATTTATATGTACGTCAAATGATAACTTATCGTCGATTACCACACCTATATCTTTTTCCTGCTGGGATTGATTCACAGGCTTGTCTGTTTGTCTTAGTTTATACTGTGTGCTGCTTATTGCAGATTTACCGATTCTCATTGATTTACATTTGTTTGGGTGGAAACATAACATTCCGATTTGTCTGTTCATGCTTGGCTACAATATAAATCTTTCTGGAACCGTGTGCAGTCATCCTCATTGGCTAAGTACTGCTCTAAATGCGTTTGTGTCGTAAGCAAACACCCTATCAAGTTTCAATATGATCCGATAAACGGTAAGAGTTATTATCCGGAAACAAATTTTCAAGATATATATATATATATATATACCGGCATATGAAATTTTGACCTAAACAAATATTCGCCCTATTTATTTAAACAATAAGTGATGTTTGCGTTCACTTATAAGCTTCCTATTTTCATATTAGTGTTTTTAACTAGATTTTGTGGCAAAAAAGTCCATAGTAAACCTATGGCAGTATGGGAGGGGGTAGTCCACTCGGACAGAGTTCCCAGCACTTTATCAAAATAAAATTCCCTGAGTTTTCCCTGAGAAATTCCCGGCATTCCATGAGGGATATTTTAATTTTATCGAGGTTGCTGCGAAGTGTAGAGGTGTTTGCACCAAAACAAGTACAATACTGACAACATATACAACAAAGTGGTAGTCTCTGCATACAATAATTTTAATTTATTTCCATTTTCATTGAATGGACAGAACTTGAAAACATGAGACAAGGCGCACAAATGACAAACTAGCAAAATCTGAATACCAATCCTTTATTGAGCGCTTTGATGCTAATTTCTGGTATGTCCTTATTGGACATATTGACAACAAACTTGGAAGAGTATTTTTGGAAAGTTTCCTGTGAACTGCTGTTGTTAATATCATGGTGAACAATTTGTGTTACAGTATTAGTATATAGTAAAAATATGGTGGGTGATGATGCGGAATGATAGCGATAGAGATGAGGATGAGATAGTAGAAGTTTGGAAAAATGTCCTGATATGATATTTTTCACATATGATAAGTTTTTTGAGACAGTATGCGAACACACATTTGATTTGAAGTTTATGGCTGTTTGTACCAGTTAGGTTAATGTCTTTGATCTCGGTTCTTCCTCATTTTCTGGATCACATCGCATAGGGGATCCAGCGTGTCTGATCGTTTCAGGCATTGCTGCCCTAGCTTGGGTCTGGGTTTTTTCTTTGGAATTTCCCTCTGTTGTCTCTCGGGTTTTTTCTTCTGTTGCCCTGTTGTCTCGCCTTGGTTTGGGCTTGGCTCCCGGTTCTGGATCGCAAATTTTTTGCGCCTACAAAACCATTTTTGACAGCTGGAAGGTTCTTCTGCAGCAGTTCTCAGGGCTCCCCTGTCTGGTTTGTTTCGCTTTTGTTGCTTCAACCATGTTGGAGGCAATTCTGATTGCGTCGGTGTCTGGCTCCCAGGTGAACCGGTTTTTGTGATCTGTTAATTTTTTGGTTTATTCTAATCTTTTTTCTAGATTGTCTGCTAGCGTTGTTGCCAATTCTAGACTCACTTCGTTGAGCCGGTTTTCCCACTTCGATTTGAAAGTAGGATCATCTTCTGGCGGTACGTAACTACATCTCATCTTCAGGAATTTCGACAATTTATCCTTTGATAAATCTTGGAGGATATAGTCCAGCAGTGATTGGATTCGTAGTTCTTTGCAGGCAAAATTCCTCCATTGCCTGTAGATTTCTAAATGTGCTTCTGGTATGTCTGGAAGTCTGTACAATAAGTACACGGCGTAACGGCCACACAAGGACAGAAATGTCATAAGACTGAACCATTATACAAAAAATATTTGGAAGCCAGAACAACACCCTGAAAATTTCTGGGTTCCTCCAAAAAAAATGCTAAAAAATAAAGACAGAAGGGACACAAAATGTAACCTTTCAGTCAGAACCGGTCAAAGAAACCATACAACCGGAATTTGACAATTACGGTTCTGATTGTCTGCTAACTTTTAACCAATCAAAATGGAGATAACCATTTGCAACCATCTTCAAGCAATCACAAACCCGCTATAGGAAACGGCGGTTCCAATTTTTCTATAAAAAAGAACCGAGAGGACTGTGTTGGTTTGTTCAGACTTCTGTACAATAAGTACAAGGCGTAAGGCTAGTTTAGTCTACACCGTACACGTTATAAATATACAGATGACAAAGAAAAAGCAAATATCCTCAACAACTTCTTCTCAAGTATCTTCACTTCTGAGGACTTGCATAATATACCAAGTATCAGCAATAGGGCCACCAGCACTATTTTAGACAGTATATTAATAACATCTATGGCTATTGAGAACAAAATTAAAGCCCTCAATCCAAATAAAAGCAATAGCCCAGACGAAATTCCAGTGAGAATACTAATCGAAGTAGCCAAGGAAATTAGTGTACCTTTATGCATCATCTTTAACAAATCTCTCTCGAAGGTGTACTAACAAACATCTGAAAATTGCCAAATGTGTGCTACATATAAAAGAAAGGTTGACAAACTGATCCAAATAACTACAGACCAATTAGCCTTACCTGCACCCTGTGCAAGGTCCTTGAGGAATTTGATAGGGGCAGTATCGTAAACTATTTTGAAGAAGCCAACCTATTCTCTACATGCCAGCATGGTTTCAGATATTTATAACAGATCATGCAAAACCCAACTGCTAGAGTATCTCGACTATATAACGACTGAATGAGATACGAAAGAATCTGTTGATGCTGTATATCTCGATTTCTCCAAGGCTTTCGATACAGTACCACAAAAAAGACTCCAATGAAATTTGCAATGCTATGGTATAGGAAATAAAGTAACCAAGTGGATAGAAAACTATTTAACCAATAGAAAACAAAGAGTAAGAATTAATGATACATCGGATTTGGCAGATGTAACCCGTGGCATAATTGTCCACAAGGAAGTGTTATGGGGCCTGTCCTTTTTCTAATTTACATAAATGATCTAGCAGAATCACTAACCTGCCACTGCAAAATAATTGCAGATGACACGAAAATATATGGAGACGCATCCACCAATGACATCCAAGATAACATAGACAAGGTATGCGAGTGGTCCCAGACATGGCAACTAGGCTTCAATATAAGTAAAATGCATGGCTTACATTTTGGCAGTAACAGTTCTCGAATCCAAATTTTTATCCAATACTCTATGACAACTGGTACCTCCCACATACAGCCAATATCTATATCACAGCTAGAAAAAGATTTGTGAGCGCATATCGACACAGACCTTTCTTTTGATACACACATAAATAACATCATATCTATGATCTAAGGCAAATAGCAGAGTAGGAATAATCAAAAGAACTTTTTCCTGTACAGACCCGTCTACACTTACTTTACTCTATAAATCTTTGGTGAGACCTATCCTTGAATACTGTAACTCGGCATGGTCACCAAGATTTAAACGACAATCCCAGCTATTAGAAAGAGTACAGCATCGGGCAACAAAGTTATTATCACAAATTAGAGACTACAGCTACACAGAAAGACTCAACACCCTAAATCTAATGTCATTGAAATACACATTTCGAGGAGACTTAATCGAAACATGCAAAATCCATAATGATATATACAACATTGACAAAAACAGCTTCTTCAAACTCTCCAGTAATACACACACTAGAGGACATAAGTTCAAGCTCAACATGAAATGCATCACTACGGATATTCGCAAGTACTTTTTCTCTAACAGAGTGATACCCTATTGGAATTCACTGCCAGCAACAGTTATAGAGGCACCAACGGTTGAATCCTTCAAAAGTAAACTAGACAAGTATTTCAAAGCGATACTTCATGATTTTGACTAAACATGATTTGCATGAAGAGACACTAGCATAGAGGAGACTCAGATAGCGATAAACAAATTGAACAGGCCATATACATACCAGCCCATCACAAAGTCATACTGAAATTCTGCCAATGCAGTGGACTGATCTTGGAGTAGCCTGTGCGTAGACAAGAACATGCTAGGTAGCAATTCCAATTACTGGTAGATACATCTCTGCATCCACGTCCGCACTTTGCATTTGCATAAAGAGACACTTGCGCAGAGGAGACTCGGATAGCGATGAACACAGAAAATGAAAACAACAGCAATTAGACCAACCACGGCCTCCACAAGTCAACATGCAGACAAATGCTAGGCGGCGCAGGGTGTGACCACGAGTGTGGGCGGCACACCGCAGCTGATGCGGGGAACACCCATCTGCATCATAGCATTTCCCAAAACAGAGCTAAAGCTTTAAATCTAATATCACTGATATACTGATGGTTTCGAGGAGACTTAATTAAGCGACAACGGCCAAATCATTCAAGAACAAACTAGATATCTACTTCAATGAACAATCTTTTGAATTGAACTGAGCTAGCCAGTAGCCATACTATAATAAAAAACACGGAGGCAATAACAAGCCAATGGCTCATGCCTCGTAAAATGATGATGATGAAAATGATATTAACTCTATGTGTTCCTGGACTGATAGCCGATAATTCATTATTGAGGTTCCAGCCAGACAAATGCAAAAGTATGCAGATATCAACAAGAAAAACATATGCACACACTTATACAATGGAATCTATTAACCATACTCTACCCCATTTGTCTAGTGAAAAGGATATAGGTGTCATAAATTCAGACATGGGGCAATTACCTTGCTAAAGTAATTAATTACAATTACAACTACTTTGCAAAATGGTCAATTAAATTACAATTACTCCATTTTGTGAAGGTAATTAAGTACAATTACAATTACTTTTACCAATTTATGTGTGTATGAAATGGTTTCTAAGCAATGACAAGTGTGTGAATGTGCCTATGTGCGCTGAATAAATAAACAATGAATTTTATGCAGTCATGTTTTTCTTTATTATCCCCAGATTATCCCCCCAATTTGAACTTTTGACCCCTGCCACGCCGGCAGGGGTCAAAAGTTCAAATTGATTATAATGCATCTCACCCCAAAGCGTTGCGCGGAATTCAACCATATTTGGTATGTGGGTTACTAATAGGAATGCACTTTGCAAGACGAGATATAGATTAGGCTCCGCCCTCAAGGAGGCATGACAGGGGTCAAAAGGTCAAATTGATTGTCCGTCTGTCCGTCACGCTAACTCCTCCCAAACTGTTAGGTGGAATTCAACCAAATTTGGTAAGTAGGTTACCCCTAGGAATGCAATTTGCAAGACAATATTTAGATTGGGCTCCGCCCACCCCACCCCTCCATCAAGGGGGGCATGGCAGGGGTCATAAGGTCAAATTGATTATAATGCATCTCACCCCAAATCGTTGCGTGGAATTAAACCAAATTCAGTATGTGGGTTACTAATAGGAATGCGCTTTGCAAATCGAGATATAGATTAGGCTCCGCCCTTAAGCGGGCGTGACAGGGGTTAAAAGGTCAAATTGATTGTCCCTCTGTCTGTCACGCTAACTCCTCCCAAACCATTGGGCAGAATTTAACCAAATTTGGTATGTGGGTTACCCATAGGGATGCGCTTTGCACGATGACATTTAGATTAGGCTCTGCCCTCAAAGGGGCATGGCAGGCGTCAAAAGATCAAATTGATTGTCCATCTGTCGGTCACACTAACTGCTCCCAAACTGTTTGGTGGAATTCAACCAAATTTGGTAAGTAGGTTACCGATAGGAATGCAATTTGCACAACAATATTTAGATTAGGCCCCAACCCCAAGGGGCATGGCAAGGTGTCAAAAGCTCAAATTGATTGTCCGTCTGTCCATCACGCTAACTCCTCCCAATCTGTTGGGTGGAATTCAGCCAAATTTGGTAAGTAGGTTACCCATAGGAATGCAATTTGCAAGGCGATATTTAGATTGGGCTCTGCCCTGCCGCCAAGGGTGGGTGGCAGGGGTCATACGGTCAAATTGATTATAATGCATCTCACTCCAAATTGTTGCGTGGAATTCAACCATATTTGGTATGTGGGTTACTAATAGGAATGCACTTTGCAAGACGAGATATAGATTAGGCTCCGCCCTCAAGGAGGCATGACAGGGGTCAAAAGGTCAAATTGATTGTCCGTCTGTCCGTCACGCTAACTCCTCCCAAACTGTTAGGTGGAATTCAACCAAATTTGGTAAGTAGGTTACCCCTAGGAATGCAATTTGCAAGACAATATTTAGATTGGGCTCCGCCCACCCCACCCCTCCATCAAGGGGGGCATGGCAGGGGTCATAAGGTCAAATTGATTATAATGCATCTCACCCCAAATCGTTGCGTGGAATTAAACCAAATTCAGTATGTGGGTTACTAATAGGAATGCGCTTTGCAAATCGAGATATAGATTAGGCTCCGCCCTTAAGCGGGCGTGACAGGGGTTAAAAGGTCAAATTGATTGTCCCTCTGTCTGTCACGCTAACTCCTCCCAAACCATTGGGCAGAATTTAACCAAATTTGGTATGTGGGTTACCCATAGGGATGCGCTTTGCACGATGACATTTAGATTAGGCTCTGCCCTCAAAGGGGCATGGCAGGCGTCAAAAGATCAAATTGATTGTCCATCTGTCGGTCACACTAACTGCTCCCAAACTGTTTGGTGGAATTCAACCAAATTTGGTAAGTAGGTTACCGATAGGAATGCAATTTGCACAACAATATTTAGATTAGGCCCCAACCCCAAGGGGCATGGCAAGGTGTCAAAAGCTCAAATTGATTGTCCGTCTGTCCATCACGCTAACTCCTCCCAATCTGTTGGGTGGAATTCAGCCAAATTTGGTAAGTAGGTTACCCATAGGAATGCAATTTGCAAGGCGATATTTAGATTGGGCTCTGCCCTGCCGCCAAGGGTGGGTGGCAGGGGTCATACGGTCAAATTGATTATAATGCATCTCACTCCAAATTGTTGCGTGGAATTAAACTAAATTCGGTATGTGGGTTAATAATAGGAATGCGCTTTGCAAAATGAGATATAGATTAGGCTCCACCATCAAGGGGGCATGACAGGGGTCAAAAGGTCAAATTGATTGTCCGTCTGTCCTTCACACTAACTCCTCCCAAACCATTGGGTGGAATTGAACCAAATTTGGTATGTGGGTTACCCATAGGAAAATTCTTTGCAAGACAACATTTAGATTAGGTTCCGCCCCCAAGGGGGCATGGTAGGGGTCAAAAGGTCAAATCGGATGTAACGCAACTCCTCTGAAATCATTAGACAGAACTCAATCAAATTTGATATCTGAAATATCTGCTATTTAGAAATATCTCCCCCCCCCCAGGGGGCGGGAAAGGGGTTAAAAGATCAAATTTTAACCAGCATAAATTGATTGTAATGTGTCTCCTCCGAAACCATTGGACGGAATTCAACCAAATTTGGTATGTGAGTTACCCATATCAATGCGGAATGGATGAGCACAGGTAGGCCCACATTTGTCCCCGACCCCAGGGGTGGGGGATGGGGTCAAGATGTCATACAATCGATTGTAATGCAACTCCTCTGACACTGTTGGGTGGAATTCAACCAAATTTTGCATGTCACTTACCAATATCAATGTGGAAGGGATGAGCCCATTTACATTTGGGCCTGCCACCAGGTGTGGGATGGGGTCAAAAGGTCATGAAATTGAGTGTAATGCAACTCCTCAGACACTATTGGATGAAATTCAACATATTTGGTATGTGAGTTACCCATATGTTTACATTTGGCTCCACCCCTCTTAACAAATATGTGTTTAATATTTTGAAACTAATTTGACTGGAGCAGTAAGGCAGCAATAGCTTCCACTCAAAATAATTTTACTTAACTATTTGAACCGGAAAGAGCAAATATGAAAAATCACTTTCCCAAATATCCTGTTTAATATTTTGAAGTGCTTGCTGCATGACAAACTAGTTGCCTAAGATACGTTGCAACTGCTTCCAGTCAAATGTGTCATGCAGCAAGCACTTCCAGTCAAATTAATGTTAATAAGCCTTTGAGTTTGAGCACAAACAACAAATACAAAAAATCATGTGAATTTTTAACAAATATTTGTTCTATATTTTGAAACTAATTTGACTGGCGCAGGAATGCAGTAACAACTTCCTGTAAAGTAAATGTAAAAAAATTAAATAAGGTATGATGATGTAATTTGTTATACATCGTGTACCTCCTATTGCATTGGCATTAAGAGATATTAATTTATAGTGTCAGCATATTCAAACATACATTCAATTTTTGAATGTAATTGATAAAGTAATTGAAATTACGAATTACAAATTACAAAATTTCCAAATGTAATTAATTACAATTCAATTACAATTACGTTTTTAGCTACTCAATTACTTGAAAAATTTAATTAAATTACAGCTAATTACAATTACCCCATGTCTGGTCATATTAGATCATAAACTCTACTTCGCTGAACATATAAACGAAAAAATAACCAAATAAAGGGACTGATTAAGAGAACATTTGACTATTTAGATAAAGAAAACTTTAAACATCTCTACAAATCTCTTTGTTAGGCCGCATATTAAATATGCTAATGTGGTTTGGGTTCCGTATCTGGAAAAGCACATAAATGCAATTGAACATGTCCAAAGACGGGCAACCAAATTTGTTCCTGGTATGTGTAATCTAACATATCATGTATACCTGCAAAAGTTAAAATTCCCATCATTAACATTTAGAATATTTCATGGCGACATGATTGAGTTATATAAAATTCTCAGCAATAAGTATGGCCAAGTTACTACAGACCTTATTGAACAACAGCATAACCTGAGGTAAGACAAAAAATTTAGAAAATAAGACCAAGTCTCAATACATGAAAGTTTTCTTTCCCATTGCGCTGTACTGATCAATGGAATAAACTACATGAATTCGTTATCAGTGCCCGCACAGTGAATTCCTTCAAATCTAGACTAGATAGGCTATGGGAAAGCCATCCATTGCGCTATAATTACGACTGTGAACACATCTGTAATATCTATACTCCAGAAGCATTATAACATAGCCAATGTATTTGTTAATGACAACTTAATAACATTACAATGAATCATAAATACATGTAGTCCACAGAGGGACTACGATAGACTCGCTATGCTCAGCCACTACATAGCGGGTCCATCGTAGTTCCGGTGTGGACTAAAATATATACAGCTGACATCAGAGACCTGCTATGCAAGAGGATTCGTGCAAGTTTGTGTAATGAGCTAAGTGAGACTTGACAGCTGTTGGTTTATATTCATTTATAAACCCGAACTCTGTTTGTGCCCAGTGTATTATTTGGTCGCCAACCAACTTGATCTTCCCACAATGCGTTCCGCTTACTACTGTTTAACGTAAACTGCAACTTATACAAAAATCAGTGTTCTGCTTAACGCTAAGCTGTAGGTAAGTTAAGTTAAGTAGATGTCAGAATGTAGGCATACATGCCTTTATGTGTTGCTCCTGGATTGTGTCTGATATTTGCAAAATTATTTTTACATATCATTAAGTAGTTCAGATTCCGGAATGTTTTATGTTAGCATTCCTCTAAATGTTTCCCTATCTATATATATACATATATACAATTATACATACAAATCTCACCTTTAATTAAGCAAAAATATGTGACTACAGTATGCAGATTATATACATATATGGTCGAGTTGCTTAAATTCGTGAGTACTGAAATTTGTGAATTTGTTTTTATCGCTCTCGTTCTATGATGTAACGTTGCATGGAACGCATCTACACAGTAGCCACGTTTTGATTGACAGTTCTGAAGCTTTTGACAAAGTTTTGAGCAAACTACAGTCAAAACAAGAAACTTTTCATACAATTACTGATGGTAGTGATAAAAATTGCAAGCTTCCTTAATGCACTTTCTTAGATTACTTACTTGCGCTTATTTAGCACCTAAAATGAGCAATTTTTACAATCCAAAGTTACCACCTGCTTTGGTTACGTTTTTTCGTCTGATTAGTCTGATTGACAGGAGCATGTCTAAATTTTATTGGAGAGGCTCTAGAGGAAGGGGTGGGTGCTTATTAATCATTTACCAAAATGTCAAAATTAACATGGTTTTTTTAACGATAGAATTTTTTTTATTCTTTCCTTTATGCCTGCTGAACATGTTTAAAAAACCCTAACGTTAGCTCATTTCTTTAGCTCATTAATATTTGTGAATTTCATGTGACGTCACTACCTAACGAAGGCGGCATGGCATCCCTTTGGGGGTTTTTCTTCCCTTCAAATGTATCAACTGCTTTTATAGTTTATACATTCATTTGTAGGAGTAATTTATCGGTTAAAACGGGCAAAATTATCAGTTGAAACATTCAACAAACTAATAGTGATATTTAAGGATTTACAAGCATGTACCAGACAGCTGAAGATGCATAATCACCAATTCACGAAATTCGGTACCCCTATTTCACACATAACCTGGCGAGGTGGGTCAGTTCAAATGCCTGGTATGTTTAAAAATAAAAATTTTGTACTGAAATTTATTCATTTGTATTCGGAAGTGTTATTTCACATTGTGTTAAATTCTTGCGCAGATCTGTTTAAGAGTTTTCTTTCACGAGTGCATTACTTGCTTAGATTCACGAACTTCGGTACCCATGGTATATATATATATATATACTATGGGTACCGAAGTTCGTGAATCTAAGCAAGTAATGCACTCGTGAAAGAAATCTCTTAAACAGATCTGCGCAAAAATTTAACACAATGTAAAATAACACTTCCGAATACAAATGCAAAAATTTCAGCACAAAACTTTAATTTTTAAACAAATTCCAAGCATTTGAACTGACCCACCTCGCCAGGCTATGTGTGAAATAGCGGTACCGAATTTCGTGAATTGGTGATTATGCATCTTCAGCTGTCTGGTACATGCTTGTAAATCCTTAAATATCAAGGTATTGGTTTGTTGAATGTTTCAACTGCTAATTTTTCCCGTTTTAACCCATAAATTAGTCCTACAAATGAATGTATAAACTATAAAAGCAGTTTATACATTTGAAGAGAAGAAAAAAACCCAAATGGATGCCGCTTTCGTTAGGTAGTGACGTCACATGAAATTCATAAATATTAATGAGCTGAAGAAATGAACTAACGTTAGGGTCTTTAAAACATGTTCAGCAGGCATAAAGGGAAGAATACAAAAATTTCTATCGTTAACAAAACCATGTGTGCACTTTATGTTAATTTTGACATTTTGATAAATCATTGATAAGCACCCACCCCTTCCTCTAGAGCCTCTCCAATAAAATTTAGACGCGCTACCGTCAATCAGTCTAATCCGACGCGGCGGGAAAATGTAACCAAAGCAGGTGGTAACTTCGGATTGTGAAAATTGCTCATTTTAGGTGCTAAATAAGCGCAAGTAAGTAATCTAAGAAAGTGCATTAAGGAATCTTGCAACTTTTATCACTACCATCAGTAATTGTATGAAAAGTTTCTTGTTTTGACCGCATTTTGCTCAAAACTTTGTCAAAAGGTTCAGAACTGTCAATCAAAAAGTGGCTACTGTGTAGATGCGTTCCATGCCACGTTACATCATAGAACGAGAGCGATAAAAACAAATCCACGAATTTCGGTACTCACGAATTTAAGCAACTCGACTATATATATATATATATATATATATATATATATATATATATATATACATATATATATATTATATATATATATATATATATATAATAATATATATATATATATATATATATATGCATGCATATAATATATAGACATTTCTCTTACACCTTGAAACACCTTGATTGTAGTAAGCGCAATGAATTGTGAGATGTCTGTTAGCTGAAGACCGAATGGGTTATTCGAATCAAGAGAATGCCAACGAAAACTGGTACTTTTCCATATTTACAGGCTCGAGTATCATTGTCATATTGCTGGTTGAGATTTTATATAATCTGAAATTGTGACCGAACAGCTCGCCACTATTTTTGCTACCAAAAAAATGTTTTTTTCTTTTATTTTACATTTGGAGACGTTTGTAATCTTCTTCTTGTTCTCTATATTCCCCCTTTCTAAGGAGTACCGCAATTGCAGAGTGGATGTGGGTCTATTGATCAGTGGTGCATGCGGAACAAATCAAAGCATGCACTAACGCAGATCAATCCTCTTCCGCTTGGTTGCAATTCTAAATCCGCATTGCAAATACAACCATATGGAACACATGGACCAGCAAATTATAAACCCATTTACACTAAATATAGGCAAAACAAACCTGACTGACAACAGAACAGACCTAAACATAACACGGACCACCATCATGTGACTACATTCTACAAAAACATTCAATAACAATACAATAGCATCCAAGGAACAAGTCACTTTTTCACTCTTGCATGCCAACATACAATCAGTCCCGAAGAACACTGACAGGTTATGCCTACTAGACCTGACTCCACATGAATTTGGAATTATTGGAATTACTGAGACATGGCTAAAAGCGATATCACCCACTAACTTAGAGTTACTTAGAGTTGATTTCCAACACAGGATCTTCACGGCTCCTCTTCATTGGAGACGAGGTCTTAATTGTTCCAAACATTCACTGGGTTGGTACTTCCGGTGATTGGGGCTTTGAAGTCTACATATACTATATCTTGGTTTTCCCAATGTTGTCGAGTTTGTTCTAGAATCTATTTACACTAGGTGTGGATGCAATGCTATTGGGCAGATTATTCCATAGATTTGCCACTCTTAATGCAAACACATTTTTTCGTATTCTGGTTTTCGCTCTGTGCGAAGAGTCTGTTCTGATTACCTCGAGTCCCTGAGCATGGTGCCATGCCCTTTCACAGCTTGAGGAAAGGTGCTGCTTCGTGGTCGTATTTCCTGTGCAGTATCTTATAGACTTCTATCATGTCTCTGTGAATCCTTCAATAACTTAGTGATGGGAGCTTTAATCTATGTAGCCTTTCCTGATACGGGAGATCTTTAATACCCGGCAGTTGCTTGGTGGCCCATCATTGTACTTTTTCTATTTGTTCAATGTGTTTTATCCTAGATGGTGCCCATACAGAGCTCGTGAAGTCTAAAAGGATTCTTACTAATGTCTTGTATAGTGGGATAAATTTCGCGCAGCTCATATATTGGAAAGTTCTTCTTAGTAAGGCCAACATTGAGCTAGCTTTATTTACTTTCTCACTAATATATTGATCAAAACGTAGGCTCGAGACTATGGTCACACCAATATCTTTCTCTTGGGTAGCATTTTGTAAAGGTTTACCATGAAGAATGTAGCTATACTCATTGCTGTCAGATTGGCCCAATTGCATGTGTTTGCATTTATCAGGGGGGGAACTTTAGTAGCCATGTTTCACTCCAAGTAGATAGATTGTCTAGGTCTCTGTATCCTTATCATATTGACTGGCAATGGTGTTAAATATCGTTATATCATCGGCGAAGAGGTATATTTGTGACTTAAGTATATCTGGCAAGTTATTTATGAAGATTATGAACAGTGATGGTCCAAGCACCGAACCCTGCAGGATGCCTGATGTTACATTAATCCAGTCTGAACACTCTCCATTAACTGCCACTTGTTGTACCCTTCCTGACAGAAAGTCTTGTGTCCATCCACATATTTGGTCTGAAATATTATATGTTTTGAGTTTACTGGCTAAGCGTTTGTATAGAACTGTGTCGAATGCTTTTTGGTAATCCATATATATGCAATCTATTGATAATCCATTATCTAGTGCTTCTGGTCAATGATCCATTACTGCTAGCAGCTGTAGTGATGTTGACCTTCCTGATACGAAGCCGTATTGTGTGTTTTTTTCAGTCATCTGGCATTTTCATACTCTTTAATGATTGGTTAAATATTATCGTAAGTGGAATAGATATGTATTCAGCTGTTTCTTTTAGCACTTTAGGGTGGAAGTTGTCCGGGCCTGGTGATTTGTAAATTTTGAGTTTCTGTAATACCTACTGCACATTTTCTCTGGCTATATTTAATAATTTCATAGTATGTAATGTTTCTCTTGGTGGTAGTGCTGGAATGTCTCCTCTCGGCTCATTAGTAAAGACACTGCTGAAGTATGTGGCAAGGATTTGTGCTTTTGTTTGGTCATTATCTGTGACAACTGATGCTGGGTCACTGGGATCTACACATAGTTCACCTAAACCTACCCTGGTTTTTTATTGTGATTTGCTGTACTGCCATATGGATTTTGGATTGACGTTTGCTTTCTTTGCCAAATTCTTCTCGAATTGCTTTTTCAGTTTATTTGACATGCTCTTAACTTTATTCCTAACTCTGTGGTATTCACACCTGGTCTCGGCAATTCCTGTTGCAATTGCCTGTCTTGATAGAAAATATTTCCTTATTATGGTTTCTAGAACTTGCTTGTCTAAGGGAATGCTGCCCTCCCTGCTTTGTGATGTTTGTGTTTTCTTTCTTGGCACATATTTACTCTCGATCTCCATAATTTTCGAATGTAATACTTTCCACATAGTGTCTATATCTTCTGAAATCCCGAGAACTTTGTCCCATTGGGTCTGATGTAGCTCATTCTTAATTTAATTCAAAGTTTGCTTGATTATATAGTTTTTTAGCAATGTACTGTCTTTAAGTATTGTGTAGCAATTATATTGGGACTAAAGCATACAGTGATCCCTTTTTCCAATAGGCTTAAATATTCTAAATCAGTTATCATCTGCTCTTCATTTGTTAAATTAGTTCCAGTATATGAGGGGTTTCTGATCCTGTCCATCTTGAAGGTTTATCAACACGTTGAAATAAGAAGTTATTCTGTAGACATTCTATAAACATATTGAAGATTTCGGATTCTATATCTTTCGATTCTGTTTTTCGCTACTATCTCCGGCAAGACTATGATGTTGCGGTTGCTGCGACAACCGATCTTTCCAAAGAGGAAGTAGCGTGATTACCAGCTCGCCTCGTCAGAAGATGATTATGACGATATTTGTACTTGGTAATCTGGGCCTGATATGATTACAGAAGATGTCGGTAAGCTACGGTGGTTTCCCGTAGGTGCCAGAGTAAACACTATTTAAAACACGAACTCGTGCCTTGAGGTAAAGTATCAAGGTGATAGCTTTATTCTCCTAATTCTAACTATGTACTTGTACGTGAAAGTGACTTATACTGTCACAACAGAATTTATAAAAACAAACTTATTTATTTGATTCAGTATTCTATGTAGTTAATTAGAAATACGATTACTGGTTCTTTACTTAAATAATGTTACGTTTCGCGACTAGCTAAACAATTTCTCCGAATAGTGTTCTTGGCTACTTAAAACCATTCATCAAGAACTTATTTGAATTTCGACAAAAATCAGTTCCACAGAACTATATGGATTCGAGGCTAGGTTTACTTCAACGCACTGTTGTTCGGACTCGGAATCCCGATTAAAGTTAAAGTCCCCTTTATATACTATCTTAGTTTTCGTTCTCCCATTTTAGAATTCCGGATGGCTTCTTCATCCGGACGACGACCTGTCTAGAATGACGGATGCTTGTTCATACCAAGGCTTGCTGGTGGACCGGCACGCCTCTTGACTCATATCTTTTTGATAGTAATTTCCGATTTGTGTAGGCGACAGTCGGCCCTTGTAGAATGCTATACAATCGACCACTTGTAGAATGCTAGAGTTATCGGCACTCAAGTTACCATTTCTCTTAGCCTACAGGACACCATGTAACTAACTACGTCCGTTTGTCATATCTAACCCCTTGGTTGACTCCTGCCTGGTGCCCCAGCCTGGCGCCAGCCATTATCCGGCACAAGTATCCCTTTTGCGCTCGGTTTAGATTCAGTTTCGATTTCAGTTTCAACAAAATTACCACCCACGAACTTGACTCTATAGAAATATAGAAACTCGGTCACATTATCACGGTCCTATGGTAAGTCGGTCGTCGCCATGTTACTACGTCATTCTATGAGTCATTCAGTCTGTGCTACATACACTCTGTCCGTAGCACCATACCGACGCTCTTGCTTGAATATTTAGAAAACTATTGGTCGTAACTTCTGCTGAATACTATAAAAGGTCATGCCGCCGCTGCAGCAATAACTTTCATCTTTCAACCACCGACGGACTCCATCAGCTCACTGCCCTAAGTCTTAGTCTATTCTATTCCAATTTCACTTATTGTTTCAGCTACATTTTCGTGTCAGTTTTGCATCGACTTGATGCACACACTAGATCGCGCTATTATTTTCCTGCTCATTGTGTTATCTGTTCCTTAGCTCGCCTGGTATTCAAATAAAGTAATTCACTGGGGTCTTAGACTGCAAATATAAGATGTCCCCGGGGTCATGACCCCCCAGAAGACAATCCCATATCTACATACGCCCCACAACCAAAGTTAATTGACCATCTCTCTTAAGGCCTTAAGAGAGTGTCAACTAACTCGTTGTGGACTATCAACAACCTAAACCTATACCAGCAGCCTGAACGGATACCACCTGATATTTATCCAATTGTCAAGAAATCAATAATACAGGTCAATATATTATACACCAATACTTGTCAGAGTAGCGGAATGCTCGGAAATACGTTAGTAGCATACGTTAGTGTATGGGTGATAACTATACAAACATACATGTCCGGGTAGCAGAATATCGAGCGCAAAAGACCGCCCCCGGAAACACATTAATAGCATCATTAAACTGTGGTCGATAACCTCGATCCACGCGTAACTTAACATAGAGAACAATACGATCAATCAAGCAATACAATAGTATAATATACCACAATCAATTACTCTAATGACGTCATCTAATCGTGACGACGTCATCATAAATGTCAGTTCTTAATCCTACAGTGCAAATATCATTACAGATCATGTGAATTTTTCCTATTAAATAATACAGTACCAACATGGCACCATACTAATGTTCGTGCTACAACATTTAATATTCACCAATTAATGTTCCAGTAGAAACATATAAAGTTAGTGCCAAAATGTCATGGTGATACCTCCAAGCGGTTTATGCTCACGTTAGGATCCACCACGTCAATGTACGTCTCCATCTCTATCTATTCGGCAGCCGTCGGGTCGATCTCAGTCCTGGCGTTAGCATTAGGCGATGACCCGGTTGCCATCCGCAGCGGCTCCGGTAGAGCTGCAGTTTTCCGGGGCTGCTGGATCTGAATAGTTGGTGTGATGATATGCGGTTCACTACTATGGGCCGCACGTGGCCTGCGTTTATGGGCCGCACGTGGCTTGCATTTAAGCGCATTCCACATGCGTGATAACACGCCACATTTGTGTAATATAAGCACAACTACTAACACAACTACGAAGGAACCCGTTGAATATGATACGAAAGAATGTACCCCAATGCCATCGACCATCACTGGGTCGATCATGGATAACGGTGCTAGCGGCACGTACTTAGACTTTTGTAAATGGTTCCACGGTTGTAGTTTTAAATGGTCAACTATCATGGATTGATTTAGAACGCCGGACACATCCAAGTGGGACATTTCAATGGCTAGGCCTATTCGAGTGTACGTCCGACTAAAAGACGCTACAGGCTCGAATCGCCAGCCCCTCCCACTATACCCGCATTCCCCAGACATCAATGCATACACGCCATTACTCACCATACATCGGTCCATCAGTCGTCCGTCGCAATGAATTTCCACCGTCTCGCCGAACGTTTGCAACACTACGCCAATTTTTTTATTGGTAAATAATTTACTAGTGGTTACGTTTGACTTCGTTAGTTGAATGTTACAGTTGCTATCAGTCGCATTTGTCAATACACTCACAATACAGGGCACATGGGTCTTGTCGACCCGTAGTTGTCCCTGGCACACCCTAGGGTTGGCACCATGACACCCCGACGCGGTAAAGTACCACCCAGTCTTGGTATCTAGACCAATGCTGGTATGGGCCAGCATCACTTGCATGTAATACCCTGTCTTGGCCAATGGTTCAGGCCATGAGTGTAGTCCATATTCGATATATTGTCCTCCGTCAATTAACGGTAGCGTCGCCACATAATGGAGCTTCGATTCGTCCTGCCACAACGGATATACCACTACATTTCTGTAATACCACTGATACGGTCTTATCAGCCTATATTCCGCACTAACCTGTTTCGATACGGACGTCAGATCGTCGGGACTAAAAAGTTCATCGTTAGACGACCCAACTCCAAGGATGCCGTTTGCCTATGGAATCGTTCGGCTGCTTTTTGGTAGTCATAGACCACATGTTCAGCCGAGTCTATAACATGTCCTAACCGTACCAATGCATAGAGTTCCAACAATCGAATCCCCTGCTGCCTGAGCGCTCGGCTCATGTTGCCCGTTGCAGTGGCCAAGTTGTCGCCTAACTCGTTAATACGGTCCGTGTTCATACCAATATCTCGGAAAGCTAATTTGACATGCGACGTCAACTGGTTGGTAAAATGCACCACTTTGTTCACCTTTGTCATCGCTCTCTTTACCACATCTCGTATGGCGTTTATATCCCCAGATGTAGCGGTACCGAACAGCGATGATGCGATGTCGCCCACAAAGTTAAATAACCCTCGCTTCTGCCTAGTGCCACTTCGACTACTCATGGTTTGCTGTGTTTGGCTTGTCATCTTCCTTACCCCCCGTATTCGATGCTGTAATCCGTATATATCGTTCCCGCTTAAAAACGATGCTTTGGTACCCATGCTAGCGGCGAGACTGGCCATTTGGGCCAACCGTCCCAGGAACTCCGCGGGTAGGTAAGGGTGGTCGATGGATACTATCACGGTCCATTCGGCCTGTATCACTGACACAGTCTCCGGCTTAGTTATCATGACGCCATTCGGTAGGCGGTGTATACTCGAGTCCTTACATATACCCGATATCCTGCCAAACCACAACGCCATTATACACAATTCAAACGAATACATTTTAGTATCTTGCGAAGGAATTTAGTCTTAATTGTTATGATACTTTACGTACTGGCTATTTGCGATGTTAAGTATAGCGATACAATACACGCTACTGGTGGTCGTGCTGCCGAATAACGGCATTTATGCGACTGATGAAATCAGCGTATAGCACGTCATCGTAAAGGGTGGAGTCTACTACGCCAATCCGGAGTCGCTTGTTACCGGATTCGTTCTCCCGCCTATACCCGTGCTTCCGCTTCATATCCAGCCGGGGTTGCTTGCTGTCAAAATCATCATCCGGCATACGCCCTCGCTTGCGCAGCATATAAGGATGCGATGGAAGCGTCTCCATTGGGTCAGAGGGCAGCCCTGGTGCCGCCTCTGGAGCGTCAATCACCATAGGCCTAGGAGTTTCGATGATATCACTCAGTGACTCATGGTTTTGATTGCAACTCGTACTGGGTTGAACCTTTTTCCGGTCAACCCTCTTACCCCCTGTACGCACCTCTGGCTCCATATCCGAAGCTGGCCGCTTCTTACGAGCCTGGGGTGTCGTATCAGCGTCAGTAACCATAGGTTCTGGCTCGGGCAACATCGCCCTGGGGTGATGGCTAGCCTTCGTCCCCCTGGTAGGGTTACGAATGGGGCGTGGTTGTACCGCGTCCCAGCACATTTCTGAGTCGACTACGCGCAACTTACATATATTAATTACACGCACCTTACCAGACCTCTGATGGCGGACGTGCGCCACAGGTCCATTGATCTTAAAGATCTCATACTCGGGGTCACTGCGAGAGGTCAACTTCATCCTCTCCTCAGCTTTTACGACCACCGAGTCCCCCACTTTAAATTCACCAGCGTTCGCACGCTTATTAATTTGTTCCCTGTGAACCTCCCGAGATCTAGCTGTCCCCTCACGAGCACGCAGCAAGGCGTTGTTGAGATACGTCGGTCTCTCACCAAGGTCCTGCGACGCATCGATGGGAATGGCTTTCGGCAATCTCGCCCATCGCCCGTATGTCAAATAAAATGGCGTATACCCGGTCGTCGAATGACGAGTACTGCGGTACGCTGTCAAAGCCACACCCAACTCGTCCTCCCACACCCTCGAGGCATTGTTCACCCCTTTCTGGATCAACTCTTTAAGAGTGCGGTTGAATCTTTCAGTACGTCCATTGGTCTGCGGATGGTACGGGCTAGACCGCCTGTGGTCGATACTGTGTTCTTTGAACTGCTCCTCCAGAGAATGAGAACAAAATTCTTTACCCTGATCGGTTATCACAATTTCAGGGATGCCATGACGCGTGACATACTCGTTGAAGAACTTTTCTTCCACATTTTGAGATGTCTTCGCCGTGATTGGGTATGCTTCTGCCCATGCAGAACAGTGATCAATCACAGTCATGATATACACGTTACCCTTATTCGATTCTAATAGTGGACCGATCAAATCCATTCCAATTATCTGACTCGGATAAGTGGCCATGGGCATTTCACTATACCTGGGTCGGGTAGTGACAGGTCGGTTGACCAGGCATTTCGTACATGTTTCAAGCATACGAATTACGTCTTTTCTTAAAGACGTCCATACAAAAGAATCCCTCACCATACCGATGGTCTTCTGCAGACCTTGGTGACCAGCTCGTTCATGAGCCACCCGGAGCACTTTCTCATGGAACAGGGTAGGTAAGACTATTCTGGGGTACTCGGCGTCTAACGCTGAAGGCGTAACTAAAGAATACAAAATGCCATTCTTGACCATATACTCCTCCGGGGTGTTTTTGAACAACTCCGGGTATTCCTTGGTCTGCTCGGCACACAATTCGTCATATGGTATGTCGAATGCTTCCAGAGGGACGTGAGGTAACACTCCCTCGTCGACGTCTGGTATTACAAAGTCGCCCGTATCTAGCGTCGCGACTTCCACCGGACGACGTAACCTGGACAACATGTCCGCTCGAATATTCTTCGAGCCTTGGATGTATTTAATCTTACATCCATACTCGGCAATCGGTACCGCCCAGCGCTGCACCTTCGTGTTTTTAACTTCGCCCACCGACAAACTCTTTAGGGGTTTGTGGTCGGTATACATGGTAAACTGCGTGCCAAATAGATAAGGTCTAAGCTTCTTTAGCACGTATATTACCGCATAAGCTTCCTTTTCTATCACAGGCCAATTCAACTGACTGTCTTTAAGAGTAGAGCTAACATACTGAATCCCCCACTCAATACCCTTGTCATCTACCTGTACCAGTATCGCACCTATCGCATAGCTAGACGCATCAGTATACAATCTATACGGAGTATTCAAATTCGGATACGTGAGAACCGTCTCACTACACAGCAAGTTTTGCAATTTCTTAAACGCTTGCTGTTCTTCCTGACCCCACTCAAAACGTTTATATTTCTTAGTCAATTCTATCAAAGGCTTAGCAATTTCGGCATAGCCTTGCACACAAGAGCGGTAATACCCTGTAGCTCCAAGGAAACTTCTCACCTCACTCACATCGCGTGGCGGTGACATTTCTCTTATGACCTTGACCTTCTGAACCTGAGGAGCCACTCCTAGTGCCGAAATGTGATACCCTAACAAGTCCACAGACTTACGGGCAAATTCGCATTTCTTTTTCTTAACCTGTAAATTGTATTCTCGAATCATACGCATAACCTTACGCAAATGCTGTGCATGCTTAGCCGGATTTCTCAAATATACGACTATATCGTCGACGAACACATGCAAATATTTTCCCACGAATTCTCGGAAAATTTCGTTCATTGCCCTCTGAAATACGGCACCTGAGTTTGCAAAACCGAACGGCATCCGAACAAAATCGAACAAACCTTCACTGCAAACGAACGCTGTTTTCTCTATGTCTTGGCTGTCCATTGGTATCTGCCAATAGCCAGACTTCAAGTCCATAGTCGAAAATATCGTTGCGCCGCACATCGAATCAAAAATATCGGCTATGTTTGGCAGTGGATAACTATCCTTCTTGCACACAGAATTCAACTTTCTGTAGTCGACACAAAATCTAGTCCCCCGTCCTTTTTAGGGACCAACGTAATGGGCGACGCCCATGGCGATGACGATGGTCTTATGACGCCCGCTGCCAGCATTTCAGCCACTTGATTCTTGACTATATACTGCTTGGCCAGCGGTAGACGGTAGGCTTTTTGCCTTATAGGATAAGCATCTCCTGTTGGTACCGTACACCTCACTTTGAGGACCAATCCTAACGTGTTTGGACGAGCCGTATCAAAGATATCGGCAAAGTCCACCATGACTTGGTCAATATCTTTATATCCGGTCGTTTCTTTACAACTAGCATAGACATAATTCGTCTGTTCCCTATGTGGATATTCAAAGGGATATACCTGGCCAAACCATACTACTATTTTGGCCTGATAGTCAATCTTTGCATTTCCCAGGTGCAAAGCATCCGCTCCAAGTAAACATTCATGCTTCATTCTGGCCACAATCGTACTAGGGATGGGTCGGGCGTTCTCGAATCTTAGTTGTGTTTCCCCCAACAACTTTATTGGGGAACCATTTACAGCTAAGAGCGTTCCTGCTCTTTTCAATGGCCTAGCATTCAACATGCTACGCCATATATCCTTACGAATCAAGGATGTGCTGGCACCAGTATCCACTAAGGCATGCAGGTACTTACCCTGATCCGATGGACCGTCTTTATCCATTTTTAGACGGATTAAGAACCGCTCGGTCGGTGATCTCACCAACGGCTCTCTCCGTCATCGTTTCCTGGGCTCCTTCGTCCATTGACGACTTCAGCATAGCTGTTCCGGCGGGAGGATGAATTGTGTCCGACACCGTATGAATAACGGCCCATTTCATCCGTCCCCTCCCCAGTCAAGATAAAACCGTCTCTGTCTTCATATTCATCATTTTTCTTCAAACGATTGTTCAAGTCTTTCCTGACGTTCCTGGAACAGTCGCGCGGCGTGATGTTCTTTTCCTGCTGTCGTCGGTCGACTAAGTCAATGTCCATATCGTCGGTGCGGGGACGTTTGATCGCCCTGCGGTCATTCGGACCTTTTGTTGGGTCCCGGCAGGACCATTCTGCAGCGGATATCCGTGCTGTGGGCAGTCTCTCACATAGTGGCCATCTTTGCCACACCCAAAACACTTCACTGTTACGGCGGAAGTCATCTGCCGGCTCCTGTACCCCCCAAAACAATTCTGGGCCATGTGCCCTTCTCTCCCGCACTGGGAACAGGTTATGGGCGGCGCCCGTCGCGGTTGTCGGGGTCGCTGGGCAGGCTGTCTGCTGACGTCTTCCCGTGGCTGTACCGCTTGACGGCAGTCACTGTTGTAATGACCGACCCGGCCACAATTATAGCAGGTAATGTACTGCTCTCGTCCCCCCGTCCTGACTGGTCGGGGCGAGGGTGGGGCGCATTGCTTTGCCTGCGGGTCTGTCTTCTTCGTGGGCTGGGCGGCCCCGGTCACCGGCTTCCGTCGCTGTAGATGCATGTCCCTAACCAAGCCACAGAGTTGCTCGATCATTTTGCTCTGTCGAGCAGTCTGTCTTTCCAACGTCTTGACGACCGTCCATAATTCCCGTTCCTCTGCCGACTCTAACATATCTACCTCCATTCTTTCCTCTCGATTATGATCACTATCGATCTTCATCGCTTGCAGTAAGTCGTCACTCACTGCCTCTTCTTCAGCTATTTCAATAGCTCGGTGCAAGGTGGTCGTACGCTTCCGGATGATTCGTTTGCTTAGGCTATGATCAGCCAATGCCCTCAGGTAGATTCCCAGTACGGTACGTCGATTGTTGTCGTTCTCCTGTGGGTAGGCCCGGCTGCTCAGTTCTTTGTACCTTCGGTTGAAGGTGACAATGGTTTCATTGCGCCTCTGCCGAACCCCCTCAAGGTCATATTTAATGCGCTCTCCCTCGTTGGCTGACACGAAGTTCAAGGTCACGTACTCCCTAAACTCCTCAAACGTAACGTCCTCCCGGGACTTCCCTACCAAGAAACCGTCCAGGGCTCGGGCTAACGGTCCCCGTGCCGCCCTGACTATCACATAGGCAGGTATCCCGGCCAGTCGCCCCTCGTTGGCGACACAGGCGCATTTCGTCTCGTCCAAGAACGTCCTTACCTCCTCCGGTACTACCCCATCACAGGGTTGGATGCGGGATACCATGTCCCTGACTTCTTCGCGGTACACACGGTCGGTCTCCCGACGATTGCTGGTTTCAACAATGGCCCCTGCCATAGCCGCACCCATCGTTTGCATGGCCGCCACTGTCTCAGGGCGTAGTTGTCGTTCCCCGGTGGGTAGTTGTGGGTCGGTCGGTGGGCCTCTTGGCGTCGCCATTGCTCCTATTGGTATTCTAATGTTTTGCTGATCCTAGCTAGCCTTGGCCGTTCTGGGCTGCCTCCAGAAAAACTTTTATTCTGTCGGCTAAATCGGTCTCCCCTCGTTCGCTTGGGCCATACGCTATGTACTCACTGCGTTTTGGTTTTGCTCCGGATCCTGGCAGGCGCTCGTCAATGAAGATTTCGGATTCTATATCTTTCGAGACTATGATGTTGCGGTTGCTGCGACAACCGATCTTTCCAAAGAGGAAGTAGCGTGATTACCAGCTCGCCTCGTCAGAAGATGATTATGACGATATTTGTACTTGGTAATCTGGGCCTGATATGATTACAGAAGATGTCGGTAAGCTACGGTGGTTTCCCGTAGGTGCCAGAGTAAACACTATTTAAAACACGAACTCGTGCCTTGAGGTAAAGTATCAAGGTGATAGCTTTATTCTCCTAATTCTAACTATGTACTTTTATGTGAAAGTGACTTGTACTGTCACAACAGAATTTATAAAAACAAACTTATTTATTTGATTCAGTATTCTATGTAGTTAATTAGAAATACGATTACTGGTTCTTTACTTAAATAATGTTACGTTTCGCGACTAGCTAAACAATTTCTCCGAATACTGTTCTTGGCTACTTAAAACCATTCATCAAGAACTTATTTGAATTTCGACAAAAATCAGTTCCACAGAACTATATGGATTCGAGGCTAGGTTTACTTCAACGCACTGTTGTTCGGACTCGGAATCCCTATTAAAGTTAAAGTCCCCTTTATATACTATCTTAGTTTTCGTTCTCCCATTTTAGAATTCCGGATGGCTTCTTCATCCGGACGACGACCTGTCTAGAATGACGGATGCTTGTTCATACCAAGGCTTGCTGGTGGACCGGCACGCCTCTTGACTCATATCTTTTTGATAGTAATTTCCGATTTGTGTAGGCGACAGTCGGCCCTTGTAGAATGTTATACAATCGACCACTTGTAGAATGCTAGAGTTATCGGCACTCAAGTTACCATGTCTCTTAGCCTACAGGACACCATGTAACTAACTAGGTCCGTTTGTCATATCTAACCCCTTGGTTGACTCCTGCCTGGCACCCCAGCCTGGCGCCAGCCATTATCCGGCACAAGTATCCCTTTTGCGCTCGGTTTAGATTCAGTTTCGATTTCAGTTTCGACAAAATTACCACCCACAAACTTGACTCTATAGAAATATAGAAACTCGGTCACATTATCACGGTCCTATGGTAAGTCGGTCGTCGCCACGTTACTACGTCATTCTATGAGTCATTCAGTCTGTGCTACGTACACTCTGTCCGTAGCACCCTACCGACGCTCTTGCTTGAATATTTAGAAAACTATTGGTCGTAACTTCTGCTGAATACTATAAAAGGTTATGCCGCCGCTGCAGCAATAACTTTCATCTTTCAACCACCGACGGACTCCATCAGCTCACTGCCCTAAGTCTTAGTCTATTCTATTCCAATTTCACTTATTGTTTCAGCTACATTTTCGTGTCAGTTTTGCATCGACTTGATGCACACACTAGATCGCGCTATTATTTTCCTGCTCATTGTGTTATCTGTTCCTTAGCTCGCCTGGTATTCAAATATAGTAATTCACTGGGGTCTTAGACTGCAAATATAAGATGTCCCCGGGGTCATAACCCCCCAGAAGACAATCCCATATCTACAATATGTTCTGGTGCTTGTGTATTGTCGCCTCTAGTACTCCGTGATTTCCAGTTAATACTTGGGTAGTTCATATACCCCATAATTAGAATGTGTGAGAATCCCTTATTTACTGCTTCTGATATAAGTTTTCTTAGGTTAGCATTGTTCTCTTCTGTTCCACTATCAGATCTATATATGAGTCCAATTAGTAGTCTATCTTGATTGTTTAGGTCAGCCTTAACAAAAATTCCTTCTCAAATTTAGTTTCCATGTGTACACCCTCAGCCTGTAGTGAACGATCTGTGTATAGAATGATACCCCTGCCAACACTGTTGTCTATGGTCACAGGAAATAATTTGTAGTCTCTGCTTTGAATGAGTGAAAATTCAGTAGGATTCAGATTATAAGGACTGTTTTTAGCTTTGACCTCTGTGACGCCTATTATCCTTGGAGCAAAGTTATTTGATCTACCCTTAAACTCTGTGAATTTGTTCCGAAACTGGTCTGCATTAGTATAAAAACAATGTAACTTATGAACATTTTGAATACTTTTTATATTACATGTATGTATAGTTTCAATATCTTTTGTAGATCTCACTATACTTGCGATTTTGTGATGCTTATTTGTACTATTTTCTTTGCTCATGGGGCCCTCAAACTTTGTAGGTGAAGTTTCCCTGGCATTTGTTTACCATCTCTTTGGCCTCTGCATATAGTTTCTTCGCCTCCTGTCTCATGGTTTGTGTTATATCATGATTTACTGAGAAGGTTCTGATTTCTTCAGGAGCTTCCTTTAGTTTATATAATTTCTTAAACAGCTCTGCCTCTTTTCCATCCTCTTCCAGTGTGATTAACAGTGGCCCATTTTCCATTCCACTTTCATTCCTAATCGAATCGCTTTTGTGATGACCTGATCGTTAATCTCTACACCACATACTGTAGAGATGGTGAAGATTGAAATTTTTTCTGGAAAAAAAAGTTTTTATTAATTTTACGTGATTATACCGTTAGACATAAGTTTTGGCAAGATTTTGAAATACAAAGTATGTTGAGCAATACCAGTACTGATTCTATGTCTGATAATCCAGAAACAACCACAGGAACCAGTCGGGAAGGACATGGTAAATTGGTCAATGTGTTGCAACACAAAAAACAAGATGGTGCCGTCGTCAAGGACTCGGAAAATCCTCAAAACATAATCAAAAGGAGAGGTAGGCCCCCCCGGGCACTAGAAACAGTTCTAAAAACAGCCCGGTAGCAAACCACAACACAATGCTGCTTCTCTCTCCAAATAAGAAAAACATAAAGATATTAGCCACTGATGATGAAGTCGATGACATATGGACCTGTCCAAAATGTAATGTCGCGTTTACCGAGACAGATGCTAAGTTATTGGAATGCCAATGATGTGGAGGCCATTTCTACATTAAATGCTTGGATAAATCCATGATGGAATATAAACTACTATCAAACTCTATGTTTCTATGTGGTTTTGTATAGCATGCAGAAAGAAAGTGGAAAGAAATATAATTACAGATGTTGAAATCGAGGCTATGTGTAATGCTATCATGGAACAATTTGAAAACTGAATTTCAAAACTAGAAACATAAATTGACGCTAAGTGTAATGAAGAGAAGGTTCGAGAAATAATTCAAGATGAACTTAAATCGGCGACAATGACTACCTTAATAGAAAATACTGGTTCTCAAGAAACGATCCCCAAGGAAATAGACGTAGAAAAAGACTCCGAATATTATGTCAGGAGTCTCAGAAATTAACGAAAGAAGGTTACATGAGAAAAACATGGTTCTCTACGGTGCTTGTGAGTCTGGTTCGCAGCTGAAGGGTGATAGGAAGAAGTTTGACATCAGCATAGTAAAAAACTAAAAAAAGTTTGATAGTATTATGTATTCCATTTCTAACCTTGTAGATATAAAAAAAATAACATGTTTATTGAAAAGCATAGAGAAATTTAAAAGGGTGGGGTTGTAAGCATGCACATCAAGAATAATATTCTGTACACTG
>JAVVLW010002438.1:0-21000 GCA_034401795.1 Chaetoderma sp. LZ-2023a | reverse complement strand
AAAGAGCGTTCACCTCGCGAAAAAGAGGATCAGTCTTCGGGACATCATTCACTCAGTCACACAGCAAACTTGCGATTGAAACTATTTTACGATGTTCGTTGCGATGACAGATTTTCTCTGCAACTGAGGCGCATCTTAATGCTGTTGGCGTAAGTTGTTATTGCTTATTCGAATAACAGCTTTCAATAACGCTATTTAAGTTCCTTTTCATGACGAAGTTGGAATCTGCAGTGGTCGTGTGGAATGTCCGTGTGCAGGTCAAGAGAAGACACTTTTTAATGTACCACATGAATGACTGGCTCTGTAACCGAGCCAGCCATTCCAGTGGTAAATTAAAAAAAAGTCTTCTCTTGGCCTGCATATGGACTTTCAATAAGGAAATCCTTTGAGTTTATTGACCAAATTTGGCCATTAAAGGGTTAAAAGTTAGCATCGCCTCATACCCCTACACGATCGTTAATACATATCTTTACAGGAAGAACGTTCTAATATTTAGAAGCACTTTCTGTGCACAATGCTGGGGCCGGACTCGTCGTATTCTTCTTTAGAAATCCACATCTGCTGGAAGGTGGACAGCGATGCCAGGATGGAGCCACCGATCCATACAGAATATTTTCTTTCTGGTGGAGCAATAACTTTAATCTTCATAGACGGTGGTGCAAGTGTGGAGATCTCTTTCTGCATGCGGTCAGCAATGCCAGGGAACATAGTAGTGCCACCAGACATAACAATATTTGCATATAAGTCTTTACGAATATCAACGTCACACTTCATGATCGAGTTGTATGTCGTCTCGTGGAGACCAGATTGTTCCATGCCCAAAAAGGATGGTTGCATCATTGCCTCTGGACAACGGAAACGTTCATTTCCAATTGTGATCACCTGTCCGTCTGGTAATTCGTAGCTTTTTTCTAAAGAAGATGAATTAGCAGCAGTGGCCATTTCTTGCTCAAAATCTAAAGCTACATAACAAAGTTTTTCTTTGATATCTCTGACTATTTCTCGTTCGGCAGTAGTGGTAAATGAGTACCCTCTTTCTGTGAGTATTTTCATGAGGTAATCTGTGAGATCTCTACCTGCCAGATCTATCCGCATAATGGCATGAGGCAATGCATACCCTTCATAAATTGGAACCGTATGGCTGACACCATCACCAGAGTCCAACACGATACCAGTGGTCCGGCCGCTGGCATATAAAGAAAGTACGGCTTGGATGGAAACGTACATGGCTGGTGTGTTAAATGTCTCAAACATAATTTGTGTCATTTTTTCTCGATTGGCCTTAGGATTAAGCGGTGCCTCTGTGAGAAGGGTTGGGTGTTCCTCTGGCGCAACACGTAATTCATTGTAAAATGTATGATGCCAAATTTTCTCCATATCGTCCCAGTTCGTGACTATGCCATGTTCAATTGGATACTTCAGTGTAAGAATGCCACGCTTGCTTTGGGCCTCATCACCCACATAGCTATCCTTCTGACCCATGCCTACCATCACACCCTGAAAATAGCACAACGTTTAAATAATATAGTATATAGTAGTAGCAGCAGCAGCGGTGGCGGCAGAAGTGGAACGAGTGACTATAACAAAATATCTAAAAATCCTTACTCGTAATGGACCTTTCCAGTGTATCCATCGCTAATATGACGTCATAATCAACTACGTGACGTGGATGATGACGCCATAATCAATGACGTCATGAATGGCGTAGATAAGTACGTCACGAACGCAGAATTTGTGACGGACTAAGTGTTGTTGTACGAATTGCATGTCTTTACTATTTAATAAAGATGCTGTTGAATATTTTGAAACTAATTTGACTTGGCGCAACAGCGCCCATTTAAATTAGTTTCAAAATATTCATCAGCTTACCTGTAGTTTTCTGGAAATTAATTGTCAGGGAGTTCAGGGACCGATCGACCGGGTCACACCAACGCGGGCGAGGTGTGGGTGGAGCTTAGCGAGAGATGGACGGGGCATAGCTGAGTTGCAAGGTCTATTGATGAAGCAAGGCTTTACCTGAGTAGAGTGAGCAAGTGTGTTGTGGTGCGGGCGCGTGGGGCTGGTGTCAGCTACTAGAATTTTTTAAGGTTGGTTGAGTGAGATTCATCCTGTACGGTAGCAATATAGGCATATTTAATATGCGTCTAGGAGAATGGATGGTTTCCTGTATTGCCTAGTTAATGGCTTAAATGTCCAGAGGCTAACGAGACGTTGCATATATTGCTCGATGACCACGTGAGTGAGGGGTGTTGAGCAGGAGGTGGAACATGTTTTGAACCACTGGATGAATGGTTTAAAAGGCAGAAATCAATCTTGGCTTGTTGCTTCGGGGGTGGGGTGGGGGCGGGGTTGGGTGGAGCGGCGTATTATCCTTAGGAAGCAAGGTATATTCCATGCAGCTCGGTTTTGGGTTTGTCTGACAATTTATTTGACCTAGTGTATGTAATATACCCACTCCACACCACACGACTCATCCACCCACACTTGGTGGACACCTCCTCCCAGACCCACGCACAGTCGCCCACGTCAGCAGGCTGGGAAAGGGTCTGGTGGTGCGTCGCACCCCCCCCCCCCCCCACCCCCACACACACACTACTGAACTAAATAAATAAATAAAATAAATTTTGTGAAAAAGAGGGGAAAATAGTAAAATGGGTAGAAATAGGCCTATAATAATGATGCTTCATATTCACCTCCAGAAAGGCAGAAACGACAACCCCTCCCCCCCCACCCCTCCTCCCACCATCACCCAATATCGGGCCCCTGGCTACGTCACTGAATAAATCGTATACCTTATAAGTTTATGAATAAAAAATTTTGAAAAAATAAATTTGCGTTCCTAACCCCGTGTGCGTTTCCCCCACGACTTACCTGATGTCTGGGCCTGCCAATAATTGATGGGAACACGGCCCTGGGGGCGTCATCGCCGGCAAACCCGGCCTTGCACATCCCTGACCCATTGTCAATGACCAAAGCGCTGATGTCGTCATCTGCCATGATGTGCCGGTATTTGTTATGTATGTATTGTATAAATTATCGATACTGACAATATGCAATGCTAAACACGACTCAGAGACTCGATAACACGAACAACAACAACTCGCGATGACAACCGACTGAAAGTGAAGTAAACACAGTCAAAGTGAATATTTATATATAGTTGACATAATCAAAGTTCAACCCTTTAACCATTGAAATTTCACTGTCTCAATTTCAAGACAACTATACATGAAAACTTGAATATTTTGAAATTAATTTGACTGCGAGCTGCTGCTGCCGCTTCCTATGCTCCCAATTAAATTAGTTTCGAAATATTTCAACAGAATATTCCTTGCATTTAAACGAATATGAATGTTTTTTGGTCTGTAAGGCTTGAAGGGTTACCACGCGCGTTGGCGAAGCATCCATCACGTGCTATAGGGGATGACCATACACGGATTTGCAAACACGCCATATATGGGCACAAGAATACAACCGATATGTTATCGTATTTACACCGATCGTATTTACCAATTTAATTCCGTATTTCCATAAGCACGTTTTCGTTTTCCCAAAGGACCTGATAGCGGAATAGTGGACCTGTTAATACTTTGATAACAATTTGACTGAATACCGTTGCTATCTATGACACCACAACATTCAATCAAATCGTAGTCAAAATAATTAACGGATATAACTGGGTTATTTCATAGCGCGTAAAATATGTACCTCATCCTCACGACTTATAACTTGTTACATGGGTTAAACCCATTAGCTCAATCTGGCTAAAACCAACTTCAGCGCTTCTCTTGATGTCCATTTGCAGATCATGAGAAGACTATTCTTCAAAGTTGACTGTGAGATATTTTCAAAAATAATCTCTTGTTCTGTAAACAGACATTTTCTATGAGAATATTGAAATGTGAAAGGGTTAATAACGACGTGGCATCGTTAAATATGCATCACAAATTTATCGCTCGTGAGTAGATCAGATTATCTACATTCAAATATCAATAATTTTGCTCCTCCTCCTTAGGATATAGTATTACAAACGCACATATAACCTCTGGCCCATACATAGCCTATATCTATCTATCTAGACTTTGGGCCGATAGAAAGAGTTGTACAGTGATTTCTGCCTTATATGCCTATCCTGTTCTAACCAGTTCGTTAATATAATAAGAGGAGGCGTAGGCCTATGCATTCTTGTAGAACGGGAGCGAGGGTGGGTGAGGAAGGGGTGGGGGGATTGGGAAGGGAGGGAGAGAAGGAAGGGGGTGGGGGTGGTGGAGAGATCGGAGAGGGGATTACATGGGTGGGGTGCGGAGAGAAGGTGAGAGCGAGCCTATTCTGACCATTCTGATACCTCCCATGCAATATTTGTTGGATTGGGGACTTATTATTATTATTATTATTATTATTATTATTATTATTATTATTATTATTATTATTATTATTATTATTATTATTATTGGGGTTGGGGGTGGCGGGGTGTGTGTGTGGGGGGGGGGGGGGGTTGTGTGTGTGGGGGGGGGGGGGCTGGCGGTGTGGGGGGGAGGGGGGGGGGGGGTTGGTGTGCGTGTATGTGGGGGTGGGGGGGGGGGTGCGTGTTACAAACAATCACATTGTAAGATGTTACAATAAAATATCTTTAAAAAAAACCAAAAAACAAACACGCCCCAACCATCCCACCCCACCACCCACCCAACCCTAGCCTCCACCCCATTGGACACGCCACTGCGTATTCAGATTTTAGGCTATATATTTTGAGTTGTTTTTGTCTTGAATAGTACGATAAAATCTACGATGCCATTTAATAGAATTTGTCAATCGTGGAATAGTTGTAGGCCTTACTATATAATATAAACGACATGCTAACTCGCAGTGGCATATGTCCTATAACTATAAGAAATGAATGCCTTTAATCCATTTGAACATCCAAATATTTCATCGTGACAATGACAATGGGCCCTTCCAGTTTATTCATACACCATATTACGTCATAATCAAATACGTGACGCGTAGGATTCCGTCATAAGTAATGACGTCATGAATGACGTAGCTAAGTTCGTTGCGAACGCATAATTGTTGACGGACTAAGCGTTGTTGTACGAATTGTAGGCCTATGTCTTTACTATTTAAAGCGAAGCTCAAGTCATGACTTATTAGCTATTCGGGTGATAAAATATGTCCTATTTAAACGATCCCTGGCATTTTCAGACTTATTACGTGCCGTCTGAAAGAGATATAGCATTTTATATTGGGGAATTTAGCAATATCGTACCGCAATATTCGGCTGAAGTCACACTGGCTCTTATGAGTGAGTACACTTGTCTCCCCCCCCCCCCCCCCCACCCACCCACACACCCTACACCCCCACCCGCCCGCCCCACCTCACGCCACCCCACCCTCATAGGCAGCAGCAGAACCCAGTCAAATTAGTTTCAAGATATTGAACAGCTTAAATTACCTGTATAGTCTTCTGGAAATTGATAGTCAGGGAGTTCAGGGATCGATCGATCCCAACACGAGCGAGGTGTGGGTGGACCTTAGCTTGCGCTGAGCCGGGCTTAGCTAAAACTGGAAAGGTCAATTAAATGCACATTCTTTTTTTTATCTCTCTCACACCTTCCAACGTTATGTAAATTATATGTCTCCTATCTTTTTATACTTATTGTCATTGCTGATACTATATTGTATCGTACTGTAATATGCAATCAGTTATATAATTAATGTTACGTTATATAGGCATCGGTGTGCTAGGGGGTCAATCACCTCGTAGGCGTTTTATTGTGTGAACTACATGCTGCGATTTTGTACAATTCCTTAAAAAAAAAACTTTTTAAGCAGGCGTGCACCGTTCTATAACCCACTGCTCAAGTTTTAATCCATTTCAAAGTACGATTTATCTTTTACATTTTTGGAAATATTACCGTATGAGCTATATACCTATATGAGTAATATAGTAGGCCTACTTATGAAATTGAAAAGCTAACCCGTATCGCAGATAAATTTTAAAACGGGATCCAATCCGTATAGGGAGTGGGGGTGGGGTGGGGTGGGGGTGGGGGGGGGGGGAAGGGGGCTGTAGTCCCGTCAATCCAGGGTTTGACCCACAACTAATTGCAATAGTAATAAAAACATTTTTGTGTTGTGTATTTAGGCCTCAGAAATGATGTATAAAAATCTAATAAAATCTTTTAAGTGGAACACGTTGAATTCAAGATGGCTACCAAGATGGCCATCAATCTGGTACAATATGGCATATATCTCAGTTTATTTTAGAACACATAAATGTATTATGAGTAGATAGAAACATGCTCCCAATCTACTGAAAAATGATGTCTCACACAGTTCTGCACCCACGACCACACTATGACGTCACAACCCAACAGTTAACATTGAAATTCATCCAAGTCATAATTTGACATACATCTTGCTGGAGGAAACACGCATTGTATATACTTCCGCTTTGGACCAAAGAAAGGAGCAGCTCTCAAATGTACCAGTGTCAATTCACTCAGGCATGCACAAGAGAAGAACATATGCAATAATATCCCTTTTTACACGCTTTCCTCAGGTGCGATGCAACAACCAGGGTATTTGGAATAGGCGGAGTGTAGCTCATCAGTGACAACAAGTTATTCCGTGTCCTAGTCAAACTATTTGGAATAGGCGGGCTGAAGCTCATCAGTGACAACAGGTTATTCCGTGTCCAAGTCAAACTATTCAGACGTGTGCAATCATTGAAAGGCGATGTCATAGTGGCTGGTGACAGGGGCATGGCCACTTTGCATTAAGGAACGCAGAATGACCATCTTGCCACGATGAGGTAACAGAGATTCCAGGAGCCTGTCACCATCAGCAACAAGGTCATCCATCCAAATGGCGATGAAGTACCACAGCCTGCGAGTGTTCCATTAAATCCAACAGTGGAAGTGGAATACCTTGGAGGCCGAGGAGTGAGGCTGGACAGTTTCTGAAGTAAAAATGATACTAGTACACTTGGACATGGATCCTGCCCTACAGTCCATTCTCGAACTAGTGAGATTCACCTGCAAGTCGGGCTGTGGAACTATCTGCAAAGGGTGCTATCGTCATGGACTTGATTGTTCGTCGGCTTGTTCTGGATGCAGAGGAATTTGTCAAAATACGTCAAATGATGACTTTGTAACATAGTTACATAGTCCTTTTCTGCTGATTGGTGGAGGTAGCCTGTAGCAGATCCTAACTGTTTTCTTCCATGTTCTTCTTGTGCCAGAAGTGTAAATGTGGGATGCAGCCGACGAGCTCGATGGGAACGTCAGTTTTGAACATCTGGTCTTTGTAGAACTTGTTGAGTCTTCCCTTGAAGGTGTTAAGCGTAGGAGTTGTGGCAACCGAGTCAGGTAGACCATTCCAGTAATTTGACATACGAATACTGAAGAATCTCTTCCGTGTGTTAACGCTAAGCATTGCTTTAGTTGTTTGTAGATGTGGTCTCTCGTGTGATGTCCGTTCTCGGATGGCAACAGATTATCACGATTTACATCATAGATGCCACATAATACCATGCCATGATGCCAAACCAATTAAGGAGAACTATCAGAAAATAGCTATTTTTTCCTCAGACCCAGACCAGTCATCCTAAGTTTCAAAGTGATATGCTAAGCGGTCATGGAGGTATCATTCAGAAACCAATTTTCAAGATGGCCACCATATTGGATTTTGGATCATCTACAATTTCGAACATGTTCTTCCTTAGACGTAGTCCAGTCATCCTATGAAATTTCACAGCCAATACGATAACCAGAAATGATGCTATCGTCGGATTATCGTCAATTTAGAAAAGTTGCTTCTCCAGACCTAATGTAACCTCCTTATGAAGTTTCAGAGCGATCCAATAAATGGTAACAGAGTTATCATCCAGGAACCAATTTTCAACATGACCGCTGGTTGCTGACGGCCATCTTGGATTTCGGAGCATCATCAATTTCGATAGCAGACGTAATCCAACCGCCCTATTAAGTTTCAAAGCGATCCGATAAATGCTAACAGAGTAATCATCCAGGAACCAAATTTCAAGCTGGCCGCCGGTGCCTGATGGCCATCTTAGATTTCGGATCATTGTCAATTTCATTAGGCTTCTTCCACAGACATAGTCCAAACTCCAATGACGTTTCAAAGCGATGCGATAAATGGCAACAGCGCGTCACCCAGAAACTAATTTTCAGGATGGTGGCTGGCGGCCATCTTTGATTTCGGATCAGCATTAATTTCGATACGTTTCTTTCCCAGAGCTAGTACAAACACCCTATGAAGTTTCACAGAGATCCGATAAACGGTAACAGAGTTATAATCTAGAAACCAATTTTCAAGATGGCCACCTGTGCATCATCGTCACTTTCAATAGGCTTCTTCCACAACCCTAGTTCAGTCACCCAGTGAAGTTTTAAAGCGAACCGATAAATGGTAACAGAGTTATCATCCAGACACAACTCTGCTACACGTCCGCCTGCCCGCCCGCTATCCCACCCGCCCAGACAGCACCATCACATAATATACCACCAATTTTTTGCTGGGGAATAAAAACAACGTTAGTCCAGATGGTGCCTAACTACCTATCATCCACTCTTCAAGATGTTAGCACTAAAGTCTCAACATTGGAGTCTTTTTTTTACCTCAGCTGAGGTAATTACTAAACTGATTTAGGAAATGGTAGAGTGCAATAATTTGAGCGGTCATTTGCTAGTCTATTGTGATTGTATTGGACGCTGGTTAATTTTGTTTCCCCTACACCTTAATATGCTCGACTTTTGCAAGGGGTCTTATATGTAACTTTAGCGTATATAAAACATAGTTTAAGTCTTAAATTTATCACATTTTTTGTCTACACATAATCTAAAGAGGACGTCGAAAGCTCTAAAAATATTTTAGTTTTGTCAGTTACCGAGGTGAGTGGGTGCAAAGTGTACCACTTCATCCCACGGACATATTTTCGTGTAAGCTCGAGATATTTCTGGATAACATTATGATACTTTAGACTTTCAACTCCCGATATAATAGGAGTTTTGTTACAATTCATAGTGATACTGAATGATATGCGTCTCTGCTCTTCTTTTCTCTCGCACGAAGAGAGTTTTCTCAGTTCTAACGCCGAATTATTTTCATTGTAAAATAACTAACCAATTTAATTGCGAAATGTCTCTTCTAAGAAAAAGGCTGATGAACAGAGCAATATGCCTAAGATACCTGCTGCAGAGATAAGATATATATTAAGCATAAAGTCTCTGATCATAACGTCGTGTATATATATATATATATATATATATATATATATATATATATATATATATATATATATATATATATATATATATATATATATATATATATATATATATAGCCTTATATGGACAGAGAAAAGTACTATTCTCGTCGCGTGTATTTATTATTTACAGATAGTATATATAAACATAATGAATGAAACGCATATATACTTACGCATGCACACACTGTAATTAATTTTCAGCACTTCAGTGATGAATTAAATTAAGGAAATTTGATTAAATTAGACCTGTCACTCAGTTATTGGATTAGGAGTTGTATCATAAAGTACACGATCTACATATATGGTGGTTAGTCCACTGGCTCATCCATTGTGGTGGACCGATTGACGCAGTGTGCGTGTGCACGATATCGTCCTGTAACAACATCAAAAGATTGTTGGGAAATAATAGAGGGAGCCATTCACTAGCAATATCCCTGCGCATTTCTAGCTAAGCTCCCGCTGCTCAATCCACTTTGTACGTGTGTTGGAATCCTTTTAAAACTGTGAAACCTGAATTCATTCCTCAAATCTAATCTTCAAGGTAGAAATACAGGTACTCTGTTGAATATTTTAACACAAATTTGTCTGGGAAATGTTGCTGAACTGCTCCCACTTTAAATGTCGCGTGGACTACGGACCTGTAAATCCACCTCCCGTGTTCATGTTCTGACCAGGATAATTGTGCACATGTGTAAGAAATTGTTAATCAGACAAGTACAATCAAGCTCGGAATTGCAGTTCTCAAGCTCCATGCCATACGAAAATTCTGACTTGGCTGTCAACCGCCATGTCAGAATCTTTATTGGACAGACATCACTCATGGGCGTTTACCAATGCATAGGCTGGTACCTGACTCCTGATTCCCTCGCTGGCGATTCTCTGGCTCAGGATTATTGTGATTATGAGCACTTGGAGTCGGGTAGCAGCTTAACCCATGCATAGATATCTATATCAATTGTTTACTATGTATGCTTTTGTAGGCTATACTGGAAAGTGGAAAATGTAACAAGAGCCTTCATTCTACCATCGCCTAATTACCAAATGATTTTTGTTGCGATTGGGGATACCTAGAAAAATTTAACCTATCCATTTTAGAAAATGGCTCTATGTAAATCTAATTTACTCATTCCACGTGACCTAATCGTTCACTCTTATGATTTTAATTATGTAGGTCTTTGTATTAATTAATTAAATAACTCTCCACATAAACTGATTATAATCAAGGTGATAGTTCATATTGTAATCTTATTACTAATATGTATCGTTATCATAGATGTGACAAGGTTGTTAAAGTACATCTTAATCATTTGGCATGTGACAAAGTGACCGTAGTACATAATGAATCATGGCCAATCAGTAGTTCATAGCGAGGGGCATCGCTAATGCATAATGGCTTATTCGCCACGTCAAACTCATTAAAATTTTTGTGGACTAAGTGATCTTTCCAAAAAATGCTAATATTAAAGGAATACCAATCTCATGTCACATGTTGTATTATATCTATAGATTATGGCATACTAGTCGCATACAGAGATTCCATACACTTCCCGGTGCATCCCTTTGTCTCATCATGTTGATGTTGAACTGTGGTCGCCAAAATTTTGTCTTTACAAGCGGTAGTATGTTATGTCATATAGTCAGGGTCTTTGAGAGACCTATAATAAACACTGTACCAGAGCCTGTTATTCTGAACACAATTCTTCAGTTGCACATGTACACACGTTTTGGAGATGTTCAGGTAGTAGATGGTATTCTACTGACGACTGTATGGTACAGGGTTGGATTGGGTTTTCCTCGTGAATGTTATCATTCCGCCGATCCTAGAGATCGGCTTTTGTATGCTCTGATCGCCCACAGTCTCTCCTCTGAACAGGAACCCCCGAAACTGGCTAGCCAGCATCGTCTGGACGATCCGTACCTCAGGTACCTTTCAGAGACCAAAGAAGTTGCCGGATGGCGAGGCGACAACAGTAGACTGACCTCAGCAACGCCGAAGCACTTAACAACCAATTTACTAACGTGTTCACCGAAGCACCCTTTAGCGAAATACCACACTCAATTCCTAAAACAAGCAAAATGGAAAACATCACCATCAACACAAATGGAATTATGAAATTATTAAATGGTTTGAAAACATGATAAAGGTCATGGTGCCAGACGAAATACATCCGCGAATACTCAAAAGACTGTCAACAGAACTGGCAGACATACTATCAAATTTTTTCCAACAGTCCTTAGGCAAAGGGGTTATCCCAACTCAATTGAAATCGGCAAACATTTGTGCCTTATATAAAAAGGCGGCCAGTCCTTACCAAATAACTATAAATGGGTTTCCCTCACATGCATTTGCTGTAAGATGCTGGAATCCATCATCTGTTATAATTTAATAAGCCATTTCGAACAAAATATCATCCTAGCTCACAGCCTTCCGAGAATTTCACAGTTGTGAAACTTAACTAATTAATGTCATCAATGACTGGGCTTCATCCATTGATAAAAGGAAACAAGTGGACATTTTTATTCTCGACTTTGAAAAAGCTTTTGATACTGTTCCACATGAACTTTTGAAATCTAAATTGTACAATTATGGTATGTCAAAATCATGCTAACTTGGATTTACTCATTCTTAACAGGTTGCAAACAGTGTGTAGTACTCAATAGTGTCAAATCAAACATTGATGACATTGTGTCTGAAGTACCTCAATGAACCGTTCTAGGTCTGTTGCAGTTTTCAGTCCACATAGATGATATAGTCCATGCCAATTCCTCAGAGATCAGGCTATTCGCTGACGATTGCATATGCTACCAGGAGATTGATGACCCCAAGGACTGCAAGTCACTCCAACAAGACATAAACAGGTTAGGTAACTGGGCTACCACTTGGGGAATACGCTTCCAAACAGTAAACTGCAACATTATGACCCTAACCAGAAAAAAACAACCATCAACTTCGACTACACACTAAAAGGAACCAGTTTAAGTTTTATTTCCTCAGTAAAATACTTAGGTGTCAACATCACATTCTTTACTTGAAGTCTGTCACAGAAAAAATTGAAGCAATTGAGGTAAGATTAACAAATAAAGTAGATAGAGAAGAAATGGATAGCGTTAGAGCAAATATAAAACAGTGGAAAAGAAGCAGCTTGGCATGCCCCAGACCAAACAGCTGCGAGAGGTAACATGGCAATTGTTGAGGCCACTTCGCCAAGTAAAATACGAACAAAAACTAGTACTTCGGCACAAGGTACAGCACCACTAAACCAGACCTACCTCTGCAGAAGCTAACATTAACGAAAATTAAAAAAACAGGCAAATCATGTAAATAACCACAAGCTTTAAAATCTGTACACCGTTGTGATCACAGAGCCCACCTGACATAAATACATTAGCAACCTCCTAATAACAGGAAATCACAGTCAGTAAGAGTTTCTACAAAAGTGACCATAAAATTATCTCAGCCACTGTCCAAGCTTTTGTTACAAAAATATCTCAATCAGCTCGTAAAGTGTACCTGTACTCCAGTGGAGACCTAGTTTCATTGGATAAAGACGTATGTAACTATGACTGGGACTATCACCTTGAGAGACACAGGACTATGGAAGAAAATTGACAACATTTCAAAGCTATGTACTTCGAACTGCTAGAGAAATATATACCATTTAACCTGACGGAACCGGGATATTGTTCTAAAGCCCCATGGACGAGAGACCCAACACACAGATGAGCCAAGAATATGAGGAAAAAGCAAGAGACATGGCACTCAAATCAGGACTCCACATCCATGAAGAACTACTGGAGGTTGAAGAGCGAAATCCTGAGACTGCAATAAGAGAAGCGAAGAAAACATATGCGTGCAAGCCATTGGAGAAGGTAAAAACAAATCCTTGTGTATTTTACAACTATGTCATGAAATTTACAAGATTCCAGGTTTCTGTTGACTGCCTCAAGCAAGATGGCAAAATTTATGCTAGTGATCAGGATATGGTCAACATCCCCAACTCATTCTTGGCTTCAGCTATGATGGATGGACCCACAGGAGAAACGCTCCCCCAACATGCAAAAACGGCACTGTAACCAAGCAATTAACGATGACGAAATACTTGAAGTAGAAATCTCATCATATATGAACAAACTTAAAGTGTTTGAAACCGCTGGTTTCAATGGGATTCGTGTCTTGATCCTTAAAGAGGCATTAAGCCTAGCAAAACCCTTAGGAATTTTATTCAGTTATTCCTTTAATTGCAAAATTCTACCTCTGGACTGGCTCGATGCTACCATATGTGCACTCTTCAAAAAAGGATTTCAGACCAAACCCACAAACTATAGACCAGTTTAGCTCACAAGTCAAGTTGCCAAAGTCCTTGGGAGGATAATCCAGAAGAGGCTGACAAGATTTTGTGGAGATCATCTCCTGTCACCAACATGGATTCCAATCTGGTTGTTCATGCTTTACACAGCTGTTAGACTGCTTAAACAATTGGACGCGGTCATATGACATCCCAGGATGTAGAGTTGACATCATTTATACTGATTTTAGCAAATCCTTCGATTCCATCCCTCATAGGAAACTAATGCATAAGCTAAATAATCTTGGCATCAGAGGACGAACCATTACATGGATCAAAGCTTTCCTGTCAGATCGAAGACAACCAACAGTTTTAAATGGCATCCACTCTGACTGGGAAGCAGTTATATCTGGAATACCACAAGGAACAATTTTAGGACCGTTCCTCTTCCTACTCTACGTGAACGATTTGCCAGATATAGTCAATAGTATTGCTAAACTCTTTGCTGATGATTGCAAAATGTACAAAGAAATAAAGACTCTAGGTGGCTGCCAGATCTGCAGAACGACCTTGATAGACTGTCAGAATGGTCCAAAGATTGGTTTCTGTTTTTTTAACACCAGTAAATGTTCAGTAATGCCAATTAGAGGAGCTATCGATTTCATGTACATATTTAATGGTGAACACCTTCAAGATTGTGACAATCAAATGGACTTGGGAATAATATGGTCAAATGATCTCAAGCCATCCAAACATATAGAGCATATATCATCCAGAGCAAATCAGAGACTTGGTATGAATAATGCTGCTTCACCGACCATTCACATGTGACTATTTCAAATTTGTATGTAGCTCTGATACGACCACATCGAGAATATTGTAGTTCCATCTGGAACACATGGTTCCAGAAAGACATCACAAGGTTAGATTAAGTACAGTGCTGTTGCACGAAATTGTGTAGAGAAGAATTTGAAATCCTGACCGAAAGAAGAGATAAGACAGACCTCAGAGAGACCTACAAAATCCTGAGCAACTTGTACAAACTCAACAGAGATGACTTCTTTCAGGCCTCAGTAAATACATGTAACACACGAGGTCATGATGCACAGGTTTTTAAACCATATTCCCGTACATATATTAGGAAAGTTTTCTTCTCATATCGTGTCATTAACAAATGGAACAGAGTCAACACCATTTGTCACCAGCTATTGATCAATTCACCCAGATGTTGGAGCTGAGGCATCATTGGATGGTTAGAAGGATTCAAGTAAGATTCAAGTAAGATTTACCAATAACCTAAGCTGGAACAAACACATCACTAAGATCTGCAGCAAATCGCACAGAACATTAGGACTATTAGGAATTTTTCAGTCTGGCCCCATGCAAAAAGCCCTCAAGCATACATGAGACTGATTAAACGAGTTTTGGAATATGCAAGTAAGGTTTGGGACCCACATAAATAACTATTCAGGACAAACTAGAAAATGTCCAAAAACATGGGGCTAGATTTATCAATTCAAACTATTGCTATGAACCAGACGTAATGACAAATATAATGGAAACCCTAAAACTCCCACCATTGTCAGATAGAAGGAAAGAAAACTGCTTTATTTTGTTTTACAAAGGTTTACAGCAACAGGTAAAGATATCATTAGACAGTCTACAAACTCTAATTCGCAAAACCAAACACATGCACAACAGCCACTTCAACCAAATGTACACAAGAACTTGTCTTTAAATTCACCTTTATTCCCAGTTCTTTAAATTCACCTTTATTCCCAGTATGATAAAGGATTGGAACAAACTGTCACAGAATCTTCGAAGCAGTTCACAAAACTCTGCAAATCCTACAAATAAATTTACAGAATTAATCAAAGGGCAAAAACATATCTAGGCCAGCTACTTGACGAATCTGCAGCGAAAATAATGCCCTTTCAATGTTTCAACATAAATAATCGTCTCTGATGGCATCTCTAACTTTCAGCGACATATCTGGTACTTATTACCACAGTACACTATTTTTATTTATTATTTACCATCACCTATCATCACCATTTACCACATCGGGGTGTCACTGAGATCAGAGATGTCAACTGCAATGTAGTGTTAGTCCATGCCGCCAGCCATGCTGCTCAGCCTTAGCCACCAATAGGTAGCATAGCCATCATCTGCACGCTTTAGGCGTGAGCCTACATCCCTGACAACTGACTTTCCTAGCTGTGCATATTCATAATTGAGGTCCTGATACAGCGCCTGACACTTAGAGTGAGTTCTAGTATGTCCCCCATGGGCACAGACACCACAAGAGACAGGACCGATGGCTTTACGTCCCCTCCGAAGGACAGAGGACTGCGCAGGTTTTTACACCTATCCACATCAATATCAATATCATTATAAAAAATCTCGGGACATAAGCCAAGGCTTCTTATTGTCCCAGTAGTATTAGTTGTATCTTAACATACTTACTTCCGGCTTCCAGCAAGGCAAAAGGGATTACTTAGACTATACAGAAAAGAATACAATCTATTTACATGTGTACAATTGTTTTATTTTATAGACTTGAAAAATAAGTTGTGTCTGGTTTTAGGTTAGTTCCTTAACCCTTACGTAACTTAGTATATCGCTCTAGCTATTTGGTTACGGGCAATATTTTAGCGTTGTTATGGCTTATTTAATGGGGTCATGATTGAAGTGTAAGCTATGCTAGGTTTTGGTGGAGAAGCGGATGATCCAGACCGCTAGCTGCGATGTGCCACCTACAATACTGGACCACTGATCTAAGCGTTAGCTACGGTGTGCCGCCTACACTTAGAACAGTGTGCACTCGACCCTGCGTAGCTATTTGTTAGATAACTGGTTTACTGTGTTTTGTGTGGCTGATTTATGCATTATCATTTTGCAAAGTTTGATTTAGTTTAGCTGTGATTGGTAGCTAAGTTATGCCTTATGTCAGTTTGTGTATATGTGATTTCGAAGTCTGTAATGATAGCATTGAGCAATATTGGTTGAGTGCTTTTAGTAGGAGATTTATAAATTATATTTTGTATTTGCAAGATGGTCGTGTTGGGGAGGGGTGCATGGATGAAAACTAATAGTTGCGGTGTCCTGCCTACAGTCATGGGTCACTACTCTGAATGCTAACTGCGGTGTGCTACCTACACTCAGAGCAGCTTGCACCTTCCCTGTTGTTACTTTCCCAATTGTATCTAGAGCGTGCGGTGTGTGATGTATACATGTACCGCATATCTTTGTGATATGTACAATTTATTTGTTGGCTGTTGGTTGATAATTGGTAATTGTCTCTAGTCGAAGTTGTACATTATGTCTTTGAAGTGTTTGTCTATTTCGAGTTTTAAAGTCTCTGTATTCCTGGCTTTTACAATATTGGCAGGGAAATCCCTGTGGTGATTACTCTGTTTGAACAGAAGTGTTTGCGAATGTCTTTGCTAAATGGCTGCTTATGTAGCTTGTATGTGTGGCCGTGTGTAGACTCCACATGGGACTTACTTAGTAACTTACTTGCTTCAATGTTGTAGTAGCCATGGAGTATTTTGTATATCTTTATATGATCACCTCTGAAGCATCTATATTTTAGAGACATCAGTCTGAGTGACGTTAATCTGTCCTTGTACTTGAGTTCCTTATGTTGTGGGACAAGCTTCATTGGTCTCCGCTGTATGCCCTCTTAGACTGGCTCACTAGGTGGGGTGCCCATACAGTATTGCAGGATTGGTCGGCCTAGGGTCTTGAATAATGTAGTAAACATGGTTTGGTCTATATATTGAATCAACATTCAAGACCCTCTCATAAATGATAAGGAGATGGAAGACATACTCTACGAGCTGAAAATCAAAGAAGCGTGCATTCCTATTGCCAGCCCATTAAATGAACATATAAAATCAAAGGAGATTTTGAATGCAATATTAAATTTTAAAAATAATAAAACTTGCAGCCTCGACCAAATAAAAAATGAAATGATAAAGTATGGGAAAGATATCATTCCTCGCTAGAATATTCAATACAGTCTACTTGTGTATATCCATCCTGCTGGTCTACAGGATACATATTGCCAATCCACAAAAAGGCTCAAAATTAGACCCCAACAACTACCGTGGAATAACTATATCCGGAAAACTCTTCTCTAGCATTCTCAACAACAGGTTAATAAATCACATCGAAACCAATAATCTGATGCCTGACAACCAAGCTGGGTTCAGGGAAGGCAGAAGAACAGCAGACAACTTATTCATTCTAAAATCTCTAGTCAACAAGTACATCACACGTGATAACAAAAAGATATACATATGCTTCATAGATTTCAGTAATGCCTTTGACAAAGTCTGGCGAGAAGGAATGCTCCTGCACATGAGAATATGTGGAAAGATTTACCAGACTATAAACGCAATGTACAATAATACTACTACTACTGCCCATAAAATGAACAACAAACTCACAGAAGCATTTTCATCCAACACAGGAGTTAAACAAGGAGATAACATCAGCCCCACCCTATTTAATATTTACTTAAACAAACTTACATTTCCTCTTAGCTCCTCTGACCCGTTACTCTCCAAAATGAGACCCTAAATCAATTGCTTTGGGTTGATTATATGATACGCAAATGGCCAACACCAACCAGCTGCTACAAATTCAAAATAGGTGCTGAAGAAATTCGTCAAGCAAATGAATATGCATACCTTGGATGCACTATCAATTCAAATGTAACCTCACCAAAGCCAAAGAAAACCTCTATTCAAAAGGCCTGAAACTACTCTTCAACCTTTAGAGAACTTTTTCTGGCTCCCCTCCACCACCTAAGCTATACAATAAACCATTTGACCCCCTAATAAAACCTATTGTATTATACAACTCTGAAATATGGGCAGCTGAGCTCCAAGGGAAACAGCCAAACAACAATTATCACAAATACATGGACATATTGGAGTCTGAATTATATGAGAAAGTTCATACCAAATTCTGTAAATCCAACTTACAAGTAGGTAGAAACACACCCAACTTAGCATATAAACTTGAGCTTGGTAGATACCCACTTATTAATGACATAAACACCCATACATCTAAATACTGGGCACATTTGACAAACATACCATCCAATCACACAATTCTAGCATATGCTGTCCTGTGTAGCAAGACACTAGACATCGCAAAGACTCAAACATGGCACACTTACATCAATACAATGTTCGTGCAGAACAACATGAATGTCATATCCCTAGATACAAGACCACGCCATAGGAGAACAGAAATATCTCGAACACTACCATCAGAACCTAATGTTATCTGAAAAATTACTGTATTATAAATATATTAAACGACCGTACACCATTGCTCAATATCTCACTCATATAACCAACTCAAACCTTTGGAGATCATTGACCAAACTATGCATCTGCGCCCATCACTTAAAAATAGAAAGAGGCAAATACATGAAGGTTGAGAGAAAGGAAAAAAATGCAGAGTATTCAACCTGGAAGTAGAAGACGAACTACATTTTATGGCCATATGTTCATTAAACAAAAAGTACAGAGATCTGCTATATAACAAACATACGCTAACTCTACCCACCTTCCCTAACATTACAAACATAGAAAAATTATTTCTCATCCCATACTGTCCTCCAAAACTCTAACAACTCGTCGGGCAGTTTATATATAAAATGACCCAAAACAGAGCCATGATTCCAGATACCCCCTCCACCATGCCCAGCTCAACATGAATAATGATAAGCAGCCTACACAGAACGCACACATTCACGATTAATTCACACTATTTAGGCTGCATGCCTTCCCATGCCTTCCATATTAGTCTCCCTCCTAGTCTTTATGATGTTAATAACAATATATAAATGTTTATAGTTACATAGTTATATTTAATTAATCATAGTTAAGCATTATTAAATTCCATACATTACTTTATGTATATCACACATTTGTACTGTGCATGTACTGATTGATATGAAATAAAGTATAAAGTATAAAGAATGTTCTTTTGATCATCCCAAGTATTCTATTCACTTTTGTAATAATTGTATTGATGTGCGTGTCAAAGGATAGCCTGTCATCAATGTATACACCAAGGTCCTTTTCACTTTCAGTAATCGATATTGGTGGATGAGTGTCGGTTTCGGTCATAAAGTACTGATCTTGATCTTGATCTTGATTAGTTATGGCGAAACATCCAAAGGACATTATTTTCGCCACACATTCATCATGTAGCAGGCTTAGACATGTTTTTGCCTCTAATTAATTCGGTAAATTTATTTGTAGGATTTGCAGAGTTTTCTAAACTGCTTAGAAGATCCTGTATTAGTTTGTTCCAATCCCTAATCGTACTCGGAATAAAGCTGAATTTAAAGACATCAGTTCTTGCATAAATTTGGTTGAAGTGGCGGTTGTGCATGTATTTGGTTTTCCGAATTGGAGTTTGTAGACTGTTTAATGATATCTTTGCGTGTTGCAGTAAACCTTTGTAGAACAAGATAAGGCAATTTTGTTTCCTTCTGTCTGACATCGGTGGGAGTCTTCAGGTTTCCATTATAGTTGACATACTGCTTGGTTCATAACAATAGTTTGAGGTGATAAATCTAGCTGCATGTTTTTGCAAATTTTCTAGCTTGTCCTGAAGAGTTATCTGATGAGGGACACAAACTGTACTTGCATACTCCAGAACTGGTCTAATCATACCCATGTATGCTTGAAGTCTGATTTCTTGGGAACAGAATGATAAATTTCTCCGCAATAGTCATAAGGTTCTGTATGATTTGCTGCAGATCTCAGTGATGTGTTTGTTCCAGGTTAGGTCATTGGTGATGTTAACACCCACGTACTTTACTGATGAAACAAAACTTACACTCATTCCTTTTAGTGTGTAGTCGAATTTGCTGGGTTTTTTTTTTTCTGGTTGGGCTCATCATGTTGCATCTTACTGGTTGGAAGCGCATTCCCCAAGTGGTAGCCCAGTTAACTAACATGTTTATGTCTTGTTGGAGTGCCCCACAGTCCTTGGGGGTCATCAATTTCCCGGTAGCATACGCAATCATCAGCGAATAGCCTGATCTCTGAGGAAATATCCTGGACTATATCATTTATGTAGACTGAAAACAGTAATGGGCCTAGAACGGTTCCTTGAGGTACTCCAGAAACAATGTCAGCAACGTTTGATTTGACACCATTGACTACTACACACTGTTTGCGACCTGTTAAGAATGAGTCAATCCAATTTAATATGTTTTTGACACACCATATTTGTGCAATTTTTAGATTTCAAATGTCCATGTGGAACAGTATCAAAAGCCTTTTCAAAGTCGAGAATAAAAATGTCCACTTGTTTCCGTTTATCAATGGATGAAGCCCAACCATTGATGACATTAATTAGTTGAGTTTCACAACTGTGAAATTTTCGGAA
>JAVVLW010002433.1:5000-19000 GCA_034401795.1 Chaetoderma sp. LZ-2023a | reverse complement strand
ATGTATCAGAGGGAGAGAGAGGGAGGGAGGGAGGATAGCTTTACAGATTCACTAAACAAACAAATTCTAGCTTCAGGATAACCGTTTTCATATATTTAGTGTAGAGTAACAAACGTTACACTTGTATAATTTTGTCACTGTTAAAAGTTATCAAGTGATCGGTTTAATTTCTTATTATTCTGAAGTTTGCTTGATGCACGTTTCTAATAATATATGTGTGAAATGATATTGTTTTAGATGGAAGAAGAAGATTCGTCAGGTGGCAAAAAGGCGCGACTGGATGTGATGCCAGAGTCACATGACAGTGAAGGAGAAGAACAGTATGAAATGGTATGAGATCAATGCTATGAACTCTTAACATCCACCTTTATCTAGGTCATGTCACCTGAGAAAACGTAGTCATTAAATTGAGGGATGTGATCTGTCACTCAAGTATATGACATCATAACCAAGTATGTCATTTGTTAGCTGACATCACAATCATAATGACGTATAGCTCCATTACTAAAATCGAAAAGTATCACTTTTGTACGAATTGTATACCTTTTAGGAATTTACAATTTAATAAACATTCTATTGGATTTTTAAGAGTAATTTGACTGGGAGCTGTTGCTACCATATAGCGGCCCCCAGTCAAATTAGGTTCAGAATATTCAACATGCTTATGAAGCGCGGATCGGCCGGACGGCTACGGACCGTCCCACCTCGGCTGGGTACGGAATGACCGCTCCGGGTGCGTCTCAAGCACGCTCCCCCATGGGTGGGATAGTACGCGTGTATAGAGCCATATGAGAGAGTTTTCTATAAAACGACTAAGTCCGTCAGATCGCGTAACACGCATGCGCACGCATCAGAGCTTCCCTGACAACATGTGTCAGCGTTGAGAGAGAATGCATACTAAAGTGTACTGAGTCAGTGCACGTCATTTCTTTAAATTACTCCATTCTCATCGTTCTTGGTACCTATCAGGACCGGAATGAGACGAGCAATCCAAAACTATTTACCCTTTTAAAATCGGACCAGAAATGGTCGAGTTATCCTAAATTAGCTCATTGAAATTTTACCAGAACTTCGTAATCTCATGTATGTACTAAATGAATGGGGAGAATGTCTGCTACATGATAGCATCCTCACCCTTCCTAGCTGCATGCTGATTGGCTACAGATCGCCCGCTGATTGGCTGGGCGTCCTGCCTCTGACGTCACTAGTAGTATAAAAGGAGCGAGAAATCAAGAATCGAGACCACACTTCGGCAAGAGAGAACAAGTGGAAGGTTGTGTGGCCAGAGCAGTGCTAGACGTGGGCAACTGCTTACTGCTGACTGGTACCCTACACCACAGCAGTGCCTCTCGGAATTCAGTTCCCATTCTCTGGTCCGCAATCAGAGCATCCGCATCTAACTTTTTGTAAGCCCTCGGATGGCCATCCGGGGCCAACTAATTGAATAGAAGACTTCCTCACTACCAACACCTAGAGGAGCTGTCCTGCGGATGGGCCTCGCGGCCCATATGTAATCTCTTCAGTATGTAGAAAGAGTGGTGAATCTTGGTGCACAACTCATCAGATCTTCTGAACCACGCTGAAAAGTGGTATTCAAACTTCCGCGCAACATGTCGTGTGTTTAATTAACTTTTAGGTCACAGTCTGGTGGGATTCTGCTTGGTATACCGCAAGAGCTATGTGATGTATCATGTACGGTGTACCCAGGAATGTACATGCATTGTTTAATTAATCTGCGATTTATCGCAGATTATTGTTTTTTCTCAGGATCTTTATTATTATAATTATTATTATTATTATTATTATTATTATTATTATTATTATTATTCTCAAGGATTTTCGCAAACTATCTCCACCTACAGTTTTGATCTGATCAACTTCAAACCTGGTCAACTTGTAGTGCCCCTTGGGATCTAGTTTGATATTACTTTTCTTCTCGATTAGGTGTATGGTTTCCGAGATATCCACATTTTCGCGGACAAAAAGTCCCATAGGAAATGTATGGGAGCAATATTCAGAAAGCGACTACTCCTAGAGTTCTTTGTCAATCATCTTGAAACTTCACAGACTTCTAGCATGTCTTGATCCGCATGTCCACCCAAAATATACTTTGTGTACGGTGACCAGATTTGGAGAAAACCCGGCATAAGCTGAATTTTTTGGAATCAAGATACCTCCTATTTCTAGGGCGGTCAGATGGTTAAAATTTTGCATATACATAGATGTATGATACTACTCTTGATTAGGGAAATAAAATCGTTAGCGAACATGTTAACCATTCAGAACTCTGCATTTCCATACCCACAATGTCCCCATAGGAAATGTATGAGAGCGATATTCGGATACTGATTGCTCCTATCATCTTGAAACTGGAAAAACTTCTAGCATGTCTTGACCCACATGTTGAGCCAAAATATTTTTTGCGTCCGGTGGCCCATTTTTGAGAAAATCCTGCATAAACCCAATTTTTTGGAATCAAGATCATTCATATGTCTAGGTTGGCCAGATGCTTGATATTTGCCATATACGTGTATACATTATACTACTATTGACTAATAAAATAGAGTCATTGGCGAACATGTTAACCTGTCAGAAAGCTGCATTTCCGTTCCCAACATGTCCCATAGGGAATGTATTGGAGCAATATACGGTCAGCGACTGCTCCTTGAATTTTTTTACGGATCATCTTCTTCTTTTCGTTCGCTGATCATACCGCCAGTCCTGTAAGTGACTATCGACATGATCATAAGCGTTAAGTGCGTGGATCCATGGTTTATTAGAGTGCGCCGTGCGGCCTGGAACCTCCGTCTTCAGCACTCGAGGTTTCTGTCAAGGTTACCTCACCCTTACCTCCTTTAGTCGCCTCTTATGACGCGCAGAGGATGCGGAAGGTGTATTCTAAGCCCCACCTAACATATTTCTAGGATCTGTTGATCCGCAAGTTGACTCAAAAATTATTTTCGGTTCAGTGACCAGTTTTTGAGAAAATGCTGCATAAAAACAATTATTTGACATCATGGGAATTGTTACTTCTGTCCCTGTCAGAGGGTTGACATTGTTGACATCCCTAGAAACCAGAGGCTACTATTGCTTACTACAATAAAATCGTTAGTGAACATATTAACATTTATCTTATTGCAAATCTGTCCACTAAACAATATTTCCATGATTTGCTGATAGATCACGGAATTATGGTCGGATTGTTTCAGCATTTAGATCGTCTGATCCGGGGCGGAATTGCCTCTCAGACACCATTTACAGAACTTCGATATCCCAAACGGTTCATGATATATTGAGATTTTTGTGTCGTGGACAAATATGTCAATAGGGAATGTATTGGGAATTGATTTGATGATAAATGACCCAGTTTTTGGAAACATAATATCTAGACATTGTACATTTCTTGTACGCACCAGGGGCCTGTTGCACCATTGGGACGTTTCTTGGTCGCTCGTTGAAAAACAGGCAACGTCTGTCATAAATTGGAAACGTGGGTTGCACAATTTAGTGTTTATAGGGCGTCACGACGCAGGGATGTCTCAAATCTCACGTCTGCTAGGGGGCAGGCGTAGCAGAGGCGTAGACATTGGCGTTGCCAAATTGTCCAGCTAGTAGCACGAGAAATGCATCATTTAGTGGTTGATCATGACAGGAATAGTTCATAATTTCGATTTAGACCTACAATATCGTAGGGATCTTAGGAGAGCATGAGTTATTCACGACAGAAATAACCCTATAGAAATGTATGACGATGTGGACCTGTTTACTCGATATCGTTTTGGCGGGAATGACATTCTCGGGTTAGTTGAAGATATACAGGAAGACATACAACATAGCAGGGTTGGAAAAAAATCGATTTTTTTCAAAAAAATCAAATCAATCGATTTTTTTGATTTAAATCGATTTCAATGATTTAAATCGATTTTTATTCGCGACATCCCAGGAAATTACGTAAAACTTATACAGTGAAACCTGTATTAAGACACTGGCTGTGGGAGTCGCAGAACGTGGTCTCTTAAGACAGGTGGTCTCTTAATACAGGTCCAGATGCATTGCTAAACTGTATTTTGGAACTGAATAAAGTGGTATTTTTATGACTTATTTTTAACTGAATTTTAAGCTTGCTGGTTTCTTAATACAAAAAAACTTTGTTCGCTTAAGCAGTTTTAACAGTATTATTATTGCATCATTTTTTATTGCATCATTTTTTTATTGCATCATTTTTCTATTGCATCATTTTTTTATTGCATCATTTTTTTTAAATGATGCAATAGAAAAGCATTTTTTCATTCTTGAAAAATACAGTCAAAACTGCTTAAGTGACAAAGGCTATGAAATATTTTCAATTCCATAATTAGCAAAATGTCTAACTCCGGCCGAAAACAAGATCCAATATGGATTCATTATGAGAAAGTGAAGACCCCAGATAAGGCCGGTGTCCGGGCTGTCTGCAAGGTCTGCCGACACGAACTCCAAGGTATCCCAGAGCGGTTAAAAAAACATGCAGCCAATTGCACAGGTCCACCAACACCAGCACTTCAAGGTCTAGCTGTAGCCGCAACAGAAACGGGGACTTCATCTCAATCTGAGCAGCAGCAGCGCGTTGAAACTGTTGTTGATCAAAACGATGTGTTGGTGATGGAAGTTGAACCTCTGTCAACTTCAAGTTCTGCTTCAGCGGCAGTGAAGCGCCCAGTGCACGGTCAATTAGCTGCTGGTACATTGGCCGCTAAGATACCCAAGCTGAATTATGGTCTACAGAATTATGTCATCAGAACTTCAGCAGAAAAACGTGGTGAATTAGATCGTGATGTAGCTAGGATGGTGTATGCTACGAACTCCCCATTTCGCTTAGTAGAAAATAGACATTTTATAAACCTTGTAAAAGATTTACGACCAGGCTATCAACCACCATCCAGAAAGGACATAGGGGGGAAATATTTGGATGTTATCTACACAGAAGAGCGGGAGAAGGCGAGAAAAAATTTGGAAGGTGAACTTGTCTGTCTAGCATTAGACGGTTGGAGCAATATTCATAACGAGCCTATCGTATGTGCTACAGTGACGACCTGCTTAGGTGATATTTACTTAGTGGATACTACGGACACCTCTGGACATCCTCACACAGCGGAATATCTTTATGACATTGCGAAGCAGACAATTGAAAACACGCACAATGATTTTGGGTGCATTATATGTAGTATCGTCACAGACAATGCTGCTAATGTAGCAAAGATGCGAGAGTTCTTGAAAGAACGACTGGGTTTCAACATGATTGCGTATGGATGCACGCCTCATCTTCTAAATCTGACTTCAAAGGACTTAGAAATGGGTAATGTTAAGGAGCATGTCACACAAGTTGTGAAGTATTTCCGAAATAACCACTTTGCTAGTGCCCAAATACGCCAATCATCGTGCAGAAAGTTAGTGATGCCAGCAGATACAAGGTGGAACACAATGTACGATTGTTTAAACTCGTATTGTGAGGCATGGCCGACACTTGTGACAATCTGTGATGGACATACTGACCGCATAGATGTTGCCATTGCCAATAAAGTTCGTAATGTAGTAATCAAACGTTCTGCAGATGAATACCGACTTTGTTTGAAACCAGTAGCTTGCGCTCTCGATAAAGCTCAATCGGACAATTGCACAATAGCAGAAGCAGTTGAATTATGGAAAGATGTAAAAACGGCCCTGCATAATGACACTAATAATTCAACAAAGCGTGCGGCCGATAAGCGTTATCAACAAGCTGTGACACCTCACCACATGCTGGCCAATCTACTCCACCCTAAATACCGTGGTCGAAACTTGACTCAGCAAGAACGTGAAACTGCACTCACCGTAGCATCCGAAATCCCTGGTTTGATGACTTTGGTAATCAAATTCGAGGCCATGGCACCACCATTTCACATTCTTAAATTTAACGACGAAGTTGTTAATGGAGTAACCTCTCTTCATTGGTGGAAGTCGCACAGACGTGACTTCGAGGATGATCTGCTGGAAGCATTTGAATTCACTCAGCGTCTGATGTCAGCTGTGGCGGCGTCAGCTGGTGTCGAGCGCGTGTTCTCCAGCTATGGGCTCGTGCAGAGTAAGTTGAGAAACAAACTTGGAACTTTAAAAGCGGCTAAACTAGTATTTCTTTTTCGGTCCCTAAACTGTGACAAAGAAAATGACTTCCGGTTTCAGTTGAATGATGATTGTTGACTAGACTAGTGAAGTACAATTGCAGCATTATTGAAAACTGAAAGTGAAAAGTGATGACAGACACATCTATCTGTGACTCAGTTAGGTTTGCGCGATATTGCTTGAGAGAATATCGATATCGTTATTATAAAAAAATTGCGGTATCTCAATAGTCAATATATCGAGTGTTCTGGTTAATCACTTAATTGTGAATAATTAAAGAATATGCATCCCATCATTCATAACATATTGAATATTTTGAAAGCAATTTCACTGGAAGCCGTTGCTGCCTAAGTCAGCAACGGTTTTCAGTGAAATTGCTTTCAAAATATTCAATATGTTTATTATGTTACGAATGATGGGATGTCTATTCTTTAATTATCACTGTTTGAACTAATAATATATAGAGTTCAAAATTTATATATTACGTCATATTAGCAACGATTTTTCAATTTTGTTCACAATTGCATCACAGATACAGTGAGTAGCAATAGGACAGAAATGATGCAATGCATAAATCTAACGAATTAGCCCTAATTAGATGCACAAAATCTATGAAGGTATGCAAAAGTCATCATTGTCTAAGTCTATCAACCTTGTTAACTTCTGTCTTTAAAAATATGCTCAAATTAAAATTGATAAACTGGTGTACATTTTTCAACAATTTTGGTGGACGATGTTGCTGTCTGCGACAGCTCTATCATCCACCAAATTTGTTGAAAAATGTACACCAGTTTATCTTTAACCCTTAGCACACTGATGTCGAAATTTTTAAATTTCAAATTAAATTTAAAGATAAACTGGTGTACGTTTTTCAACAAATTTTGTGGAAGATGGTGCTGTCACAGACAGCAGCATCGTCCACAAAAATTGTTGCAAATTGTACACCAGTTTATCTTTAAATTTAATTTGAAAATTTAAATTATCATGCTCCAGAGTGCTAGGGGTTATGTTTATTTTGAAAAATTAAAACTCCTACATCAGTGTGCTAAGGGTTAATGTAATGTAATGATGTGTTTACGTGTTACAATGTATATAGTTTCTTGCCAGTTTCAGCAATTACTGATTTTGATTTTTGAAGTTGTAGTAAACTACTTAATTTAATAACATTTCAATCTTTATTGTTTTAGTGTTAAATAAAATGGAGCCCAAAAGTCCAACTTGATAAGCACTAGCCAATAGTAATCGAGACACTCAATGACACTCCAGAGTGACTCCAGACGCATGTCATAGCTGAAAAAAGAGACAGTGTCTTGCTTTAAAAGAGTGTGCTTTTGGAATTAGACTAATAGTAATAGCCATACTGGCCCATACATGACTTTTCATGTACACTATTGCTTTAATGGTCATGTAGTGACATGTACGCACATGGAATTCTCCTCTTCTTTACAGCTTACACATACTTAATGATCATACTTTGTACACATGTGTGATGTACTGTGTACATGAACCTCAAGTATGTAGATTGTAGATGTGGACTCGTGCACTGGGTCTAGTCTTGCTGATGACAAATATGAGCAATTAAGTGTATAATTCTATTTTGTGTTGATGTTCAAGTGCCATGGAAGCAGTAAAATAATTATGTTACTTTAATTTAACAAAATTACTGTTAATTGTATTAATTACTTGAAAATTCCTCTATTTTTGCAAAACTGATTTAAATCACGATTTTTTCGATAAAAATCGAGTGATTTAAATCATGATTTAAATCATGATATAAATCAATTGATTTAAATCAAGCCAACCCTGCAACATAGAACTGATAGGAATGCAGCCCTGTCACCATTGGAACAAGTACTAATAGCCTTAAGATTTTATGCCACTGGGTGTTATCAATCGTTGACTGGAGACGCAATCAATGTCCACAAGTCAACAGCGTGCAGAGCTATAAGACGCCTGTCACTTGCATTGGAGAGACGATTACAACAACACATATTCTTACGTCAAGATGCAAACTATGTGACAAATATGAAAACCAATTTCACATCAAGAGTATACTTACCTCCCTAATACTTTTGATATTGCTAAATATTGGCTTTCACTCAATAAACACTCAGATTAAAACAGTTAGGTGCCCCTACTGGGCAGGGAGTCAGAGCGTAGTCTGGCGGATGCCAGCCCCACCACCGCGCATGCGCAGACTAGCACTACCTCTTTGCTAATTTATTGGCTAAGAGACTACACATGCTTTTGTGCTGGTGCTTTTTGTGACTCATTTATAAGCGTTTTTGACACAATTCTGAACTGTTGTTACCTGAGAAAGATGGCAGAAAGAGTAACTTCGCCACAGGAGGGCCTTGGACCTTTAAATCAGGTGACTTCTAGTAAAATTAGCGAGTTTTGTCCCGTTGTAATGTGTTTCCGGGACTAGCGCTAAACGTGATAAGCGCCTTGATTAGTTGGTTTATTTCAACTAGGTGCTATATAAGACTAATCTCTCTTTGTGTTTATGTCCACAGGTCTGTGTGAAGAAATATTATGGACATGACATCAGCAGAGGGTTTGTGTCTCTCCACCATGGTTCCATTTCCTACTAATACTGTTAGGTTATCTAACCAAAAATTCTATGTCCAGTGAGTTGGAGGCCTATTATAAAGGTCTTCTCACTTTGCCCTCTTGATCCAATTCCTTCCCCTAGAGGTGGAGAGAGTTAAGAGGCGGTCAGTGGTGGAGTGCTCCAGTTCATCAGGTTGGATGGTTTGTCTAGACAAGGTGTCAGGTATCTAATTATTGATATGAGGTGATGTTAATTATTTAGAGGAAAGGGAGATAATTAACTTTATTTGCCATTGTTATCAGTATATATCTGATGCTTGTATAGTCGAAATGTCCATTCTGTACATGTTCTGGTTAGAGATACAATTCGTCCTTGCACTGGGATGTTTGTTGGGGATCGATTTTTTCCTGTCATAGGATTAATGACGTCATAATCAGCCTTGCTCTTTATTTACAATTAAAGTTGTCCGAAGCTGGTTTTCTGATAAATTATGATCTTTATGATCATTTCCTTCTCTTGAGTTGGTGAGTTTCTAAGCTTAACTAGTTTGCTCATACTCCTCGTCCTTTGCCCTTTTTCAGAGACCTGGTTGTGCGTCCTGTGGACGATTTTTGAGGGATAAGTTTGGCCCTCATCTCTGTTTTCAGTGTAGCCCCTGTGGTCCCTTGCTTAATTGCGAGATATGTAAGCACTGGGGGGGCGAGTTAATGTCCGAATTCTTGTGCTTGCAGGCGAAGGACAAGGTGGAGGAGGAGAAGAAGAAGCAGAAGAAAGAGGGTGTAAGTAAGAAGGGTAAGAGGAAGGCCTCGTCCGCGGTGGATATGGAGGCCTTCCGGACCGAGATGTTGGGAGAGATGAGGAGGACAATCAAGGATTTGGTTCCAGAGTTGCTTCGTGGCAAGCTTCCTGGACCAAATCCTTTATTGACCTCATCATCTGCTTCGGAGCAGGTAATCCCCACCTCTGAATCAACGTTCCTTAGTACGCTTCCGTTGTTTGAAGATTCAGAGGTGGCCCCATTAGAGGGGGCGTTCCACGGCCCTGGCAGCAGGCTTATTGCCGCGCCCAATAGGGACCGTGGACGGTCGTCGCTGGAACCCGCGGGCTGCTTATCAGTCCAGGGGTATCCGCACACCGCGGGTGCCAGTACCTCGTATGGCACCTTCCCTGGCCAGTCCGGGTTAGCTCTCTTTGCTGACCCGGAGTCTAATCTCTCTGGCCAGGAGGATGAGGATTACCTGTTGGGGTCGCCGTCTGAAGACGTGGACATGGATTATGACGTCTGTGCACCCCTCGCGGGGAATACAGGCGCCTTTTTCCATGGTTCTACTCTCCCAGGGGTAGAATCCACGGTTCAGACTGTGGCCCTGGGCGCTGAAGGCCAGCGGTACCGCATACCTCGGCTTGCCGAGAGTGTCGCTGGTGCTGGCCGGGGCCATGGTGGGGCGGTATATGCCCCGCGCTCTACCACGGCGCCTGCTCCTGGTCAAACCAGTGATATTAGTATGCCGGTATTGTCAGGCCCGCATGTTCTCCCTGGCTTGCCAGGCATAGCAGCGTACCCGCCGTCAAGCTCTGTTGCTTGCGCTCTGGAGGAAGACGAAGGCCCCCGTCTTGTAGAGCGCTCGCAGCTAGCCACGGAGGAGGATTGGTCTGACGCTTGCCAGTGGTTGGTAAGTGTTAGACCAGATCTGCCCGTGGAGCAGTCGGCTAGCCAGCGTGAGCACAGGCCGTGGTTAGCTGGTAAGCCTGATGCTAACGCTATGCCTTCTCTGCCGCTGGCAGAGCATGTCGTTGACATGTTCGAGGCGGCGGAGACGTCCATTAAGTCGAGTGGACGTCTCGCTAAGGCCCCGCGCGAGGTGGCCAGGCATTGTCGCATCGTGCCCCTGGACTACCAGCGGTACGGTGTGGTACCGAAGCCGAGCGTGGATGACCGCGCGGCTTTGGGTGAGGATGCGCGGCCAGGCTCCCGTTCTGACACGGGAGTCTTGTGTTCGAACGCGTTGCGTTCAGCAAATGCCGCGTTGCGTGATGCGGAGGAGAGTGGGAGGGCTTCGATTGCCGCTTTGTCCCACGTCTCCCAGCTGTTACAAGGGGTAGTAACAGCATCCGCATCGCGCCAGCCAAGTCCGGTCACAGTCCAGCGAGCCATCCAGGATGGTATCAACCTGGCTCTGGACTGTATGACGCGGGCGGTGACCAGGAGTGTCCGGGCAAGGCGCACTTTTGCCTTGGATAATCTGTGCCCGTCCCAGGACCTCTACAATAGGCTACTACGTACGCCTATGACAGGTCCTGGTCTCTTTGGAGGTGAGGGGTGTAGGCACCTCCAGGAGACGGTTACTCTGGTCAATAACCAGAGGGCGCTGCGCGAGCAGTTTGAGGTGCTTCGTCGTGCCAACGTTCGCGCCGCACCCCCTGCGTATCGTCCCCTGCAGGCTCGAGGTGGTAGTGGCCAGGTCAGAGGCCAACCACCATCGCAGCGCCGGCCTCGGCCGCGTGCGATTCGGCCAGCAGCGAGGGGGCCGCAGGCTCCTCAGGCGCAGTCAGCCAGGCAGCCACCCGCGCACCGAGGTGCGCGCGGTGCTGGTCGTGGCGCGCGAGGATCTGGGTGGGGTAATCGTTCCTGATGGGACGGTTACCGCGGTGAGAACCGCGCCGGTGTTTCGGGCAGAGGAGACAGTGCCGCTCTTGCACTCCTTATGTCCACCTCTATCCCTAGGTGGACCGGTGGGAGGCCGGCTAGCCGACCACATGCAAGAGTGGGAACGGTTAACTCAGGACCGTTTAGTCTTGCGATGGCTTTCAGTCGGGTATCATCCCGATTGGATGACAGGCCCGCCATCGCGACTGTCTCTAGTGCCGATCTGGACTCCAAATCCGAGAGATCCAGATCAAAGGTTGTGTATCGAGGAGGAAATAAATTCCCTCATACAAAAAGAAGCTATTCAGCCGGCACAGAGGTGTCCGGGCTTCTATTCAACCCTGTTCTTAGTAACAAAGAACACCGGAGGGTGGAGACCAATTCTCAACCTCAAGCCATTGAACAAGTTCATAGAGACGCCCAGTTTCAAGATGGAGACTGTGCGCTCGGTGTTGGCGGGGTTAGAGAGGGGAATGTGGACAGCGTCGATAGATTTGAAGGACGCTTATTTCCACATCCCCATACACAGGAGTTTTTTGCATTCCAGGGCAGACAGTGGGAATTCAGGGTGCTACCCTTCGGAATTTCCACGGCTCCTCGGGTTTTCACCCGTGTGGTTCTTGCGATCACCGCATACCTCCGCAGGAGAAGCATAGCAGTCCACACGTACATAGACGACTGGCTGTTGAAAGCACACACCCGGGAAAGTTTATCGGCCAGTCTGGAGATTGTTTTGAAAACTCTCACAGACTTAGGCTGGATGATCAATTTCCCAAAATCAGAGCTGATTCCATCCCAGAAGTTTGTTTACCTGGGGATGTTCTTCGATCTAGAGACAGGATATGTTTATCCTACTCAGGAGAGAGTTCAGAAACTCATCTCATTAATTCAGTCGGTGTGCGACAGTCGTCATGTCCTGGCACGGGTTTACTTGAGAATGCTGGGGTTGATGGTTTCATTGGAACCAGTCATTCCTCAGGCCGCCTTACGCAGGCGGCCGATCCAGTTATTTCTCATGACACAATGGACCCAGAGTACAGGTTCGCTGGACTCGAATGTGTCAGTGTTGGCGCCTCTGATTCATCACCTGCAATGGTGGTTGGACACAGAGAATCTCTTGGTGGGGGTTATGCTAACCCCTCCCCACCCTCAGGTGACTGTGTATACAGATGCATCGATGGAGGGCTGGGGAGCTTGCCTGGAAGAGTCCACGATATCAGGGCTTTGGAATCTGGAACAGTCAAAGGAACATATAAATCTACTGGAGCTAAGCGCAGTAGTCCTGGGCCTGGAACATTTCTTACAGAAAGTTCAGGGCAAGATTGTTCTTATTCGTTCAGACAACTCAACAGTTGTGACTTACATAAACCGCCAGGGCGGAACGAAGTCGCCCAGTCTCTGTATGATGACATGGAGACTGCTTTGTTGGTGTCTGGATCACCAGATTACCTTGAAAGCAGTTCATATTCCGGGAAGGTTAAATCTGCTAGCAGACTCATTGAGCCGAAGGATGAGTGTTTTACCCACGGAATGGCAACTAAATCAATGTGTGGCGGATCGTCTGTTCGACCATTGGGGGAAACCCAACATCGATTTGTTCGCAACGAAGAAGAATGCGAAGATGACGACGTACGTCTCTCCGAGAATGTATGCATACGCATTCCCTCCAGCAATCCTGATTCCAAAAATTCTTCAGAAAATCAGACAAGAGGAATGCTAAGTGCTTCTGATCGCCCCGGATTGGCCAAGCCGATCATGGTATACGGATCTGCTGGACCTTCTGGTCTGCAATCCGGTTCCTCTGCCTCTGATGGACGATATTATCTTCCAGGGCAAGGCCCTTCACAACAATCCGTCAATGTTCAGATTGACTGCGTGGATGTTGTCAAGGAATCTAGAATTAAGGAGGGCTTTTCTGAGCAAGCAGCCATGTTTATGGCCAAAGCCAGGAGGGGGTCAACCTCCAGAGCATATAATTATAAAATCAACAGATTTGCAGAATGGTGCTCAAAAAGATGTATTGATCCAATGGATTCATCTATTCAAGTAGTAGCTGATTTCCTCTGTCACCTCTATGATGCCTATAGCCTCAAGCCTAACTCTATTGCTGGTTATAAGTCAGCATTAATGTCTGTTATTCCTTGCTTGGCTAAGAGGGGAAGTGATGAAGTAAATACATTAAATGTATTAATTAAAGGCATGGGCAATCTAAGACCAAGGACTCCACCTGTGATTCCGTCTTGGAGTTTATCGCTAGTGCTTCAAGTACTAGGTGATAAGCCTTTTGAACCACTTAGTTCCATTTCTATGAAACTATTAACACTGAAGACTGTGTTTTTAATTGCTGCGGCCTCGGCTAGGCGTAGGAGTGAAATTCATGCCTTATCAGCCGAGGATGACCGTTTTGTGGTTTCAGGGGAAGGCCTTAAGCTGCTACCTAGGATTAATTTCTTGGCTAAAAATCAGTCGTTGAAATATCCAGGTCAACCTATTATTTTGCCTGCTTTAACTAGATATGATCCTAATTCTAAAGCATGGTGTCCTGTCCGGGCGCTTTGCCGGTACAAGCAACGTACGGCGGAGTGGCGCACCGATCAGTCAGCGTTATGGTTGTCATATATTGAACCCCATGGCAGGGCTTCTAAGGACACCATTTCCAGGTGG